>JAJMHQ010000028.1:0-161283 GCA_030583255.1 Metschnikowia kunwiensis
CAGGCTTTGAGGACGACGAAGTGGAGTCAGAAAGAATGTGTGCACATTGTCAAAGAGACTCAACCGGTGCTCTGGGGATTGGAAGCTGCGAGACTTGCTACTATTTTTGGAAGGCTGAACGGACTGAATTTGTGAAGTATGGCGATGCGAGGAAGGTGAAGCGCGTTTTTGGTCCACATGCTGAGATTTTGCGGTCCCCCGATTTCGAGGATCTGTTTGCTTCAACCGGCGACAGTATGCGGGGGATTTGTCTCATGCCAATTTATGGTGTCTGGGAGAAAATCGACCGCCGCTTTTTCAAAGCCAAGATGCGCTACAGACGGTTCATGGCCGCTGTTCCAGCTTGGCTGCGAAAAGTTCGTGCGGCTGCAGATGATGGCTATGGCTGGCGTTCATTGCGACCAAACAAGTACGGCAGAAAAACCAAACTTTGGGGCGACTTGCTTCCCCAGGACTTCTCGCCAAGGTACGATGAGAATTGGCCAAAGGAGATGGGACCTGCAGAGTATTATCGGGTTGATGTGAGTTTTGGAAACGAGGTGAATTTCAGACAAGAGTTAGAGACTGCGAAGCCTGCGTTCTCTGGTATGAATTATTCTTTTGCCTTTTCTGAACCAACTAACAACTGGGTTCCTTGTCCGGTGTTTGCGCCACCTCCAATTCCATTGCACATGCTTGATCTGGCTATCCGAAAAATCGCTGCTGATTTGCTGGCCAATGGTAAACGTCGGGATGCTATGCTTGCCGAAAGCTCCTCCAAATTCGTGGCCTCGCCGGCGTCCAAACGTGTTATTTCCGTCTCTTCTCAGTCTTCTGCTGAGTCCGCGTCTATTGCTGATGAGCCAGAAGAATCTCAATTTCTAGGCTGCAACTTCTCTTCTGGTGCTAATGCGACGGGAAACCCAAATATTGAATGGGCAACTTACTAGACAAATTGTTGATGACTTCTTCCACAGAAATCTTCGTCTTTCTCTTTATGGTTACTGTAGTGACAACCGAAGTGTCTTCCCAAGAACACCAATTTTGAGGATGAGACCTCTGGAGTCCCAGCCTTAAGCACAAAACCGGCCTCTATATGTCATTTATATTGTCATGCTTTCTTTATTACATTACTATTAATGGAATTTAGATCAATCATGAACGAAAGTACATCAACAATTCAATATTTGAGTCTATTTCGAAAATCAATAAATTACTGACCAGACTCATTTTTTTAGTATTAACTCAGTCCGACAGTAGAACACCAGTTAGCGTTCACAATCCCCCCCAAATGCACGTATTTGATGTATTTATTTAAATATTAATTAAAGTAGGTATTGTATTTAGCAGGAAAATAGCTCCCGGCAATCCACCTTTGTCTCTCACGTCAATTTATTATGTGTGAGCTTTCAACCCTCACCACTTCGTCATACTACTTTAAGACCCGCACTGGTGGTCTGGCTCTGGCCTCCACAGTAACGTTTTTATGGTATGCTGGCAGACCATAAAGATAAAATTTTCTTATATAAGAGGACCCTCGCTCTTCTCCCAACGCTCTTTTTTTTTGCTACTTTTCTTCCTTACCACACCACGACACACGCATGCTTTTGAAACACGGAGCCCTTGCTTGGCTCGTAAAATTGATCACCAGAAGCGTTCCACGCATTGCTCCCAAAATTTCTCTTCATTTTATTATTGCTCCCAAGGCGTTCTCCACCACAGTGGGCCTACCAAAAATCGCAAACTTTGGGGGAATCCCCAAGGTAAATTCGTTTCGCCCGATTCCTCTCAGTCTCTCTACCTATTCTTCTCGCATCTCTGGCCTTACTCGGCCAATTGCTATTTACCTCTTTGCAGCTATACCAGGATTTGCCACCATCTTTTCTAAAGCGGCTATCCCTGAAGTTGTGCCAGTAACTCAACCAGCTGGGAAAAGGGGAATTAAATTTGACGAAACAAAGAGCATGACGGCCAGACCAGGCCCTGGATTTTCTGTTTCCCGCTTTTTCGCAGCCAGTCCCGAGAATGCTAGGAAGGTAGTACTCTTAGCAGAAGCACTCCACAATCTCGAAGCAGGACCAGAAAAGGCTACAACCACTACTAACTGTAACTCTCACACAATTTTATACACAAAAAAAACAAATTGGATCGTTCTCAGAAGTGGACTCACAGTTGAGAAAATGGTGGCAAGATGGCCACGCGAAACACCCATCCACTGGCGAACTATCTCAGCACCAGTGAAAGTTCTGGCAAAGGCCTCGAAGCCTGAATGGCAGACACAAACAAAAAAGAACAAAATCTCTTTATCCAGAGTCATCCCTGGAATTGTAGCAAAATCCGAGAAGCATGTTCGCAGTCAATGTTTGGACATTGCCCTGGCTCTCGCCATGGACCCCAGATTTATTAGCAGTCAGAATCCTTTCAAGGTGCTAGAGGATATCGGAGACGACGAATTCCAGATTCCAAATTGTAGAAGACAACAGGTGAGAAAGGGTGAGATTGAGCTTTCCTCTCCAGTTGAGGCATTGACTGACACTTTCACCAAAGTAATCCTTCCAATTGAGCAACCAGTGCCAGTTCCTACATCTGCCCCTCTAACAGTTGTCACCCCATCTCTTGCACCTTCCCGTCTTGCAATTTTCTCTCCTCCTTTGACACCAATAATCGTGCCAGTAACCCTTAATAACACAGAAAACAATGACCAGAACTCGGCCAAAAGGAGTAGGAGGCAGAGACACAGCAATGCACTGTCTAGTCCCTCTCCAGTCTTAAAAAAGCCACCAATTTTGATGCCTTTGAAGGAAACGCCCGAGTCTTGGAGACAAATCTCTTCGCCTCCCCGCTCGCCATCTCCCTTAACTTTACAACCAATGAATACGGAGAATGAATGGCAGCAGGTCCAAAAGAGAAGAAGTGGAAAAAACCGCAAACATGACATGGATGTCTCTTTGGTCCCTAATTTGGACTTTGGACTCACTCCCAACCTCGCTCCTGAAGTGGCAGGAAACAATGGAATGGACTATGACGTAACCGAGACCACGGTCAAGCGCAGCTCCCCCAATGTAGTGATCTTGTACAAGAACAGGAAATACACAGCCCCAGTCTAGACTAGGCCGTGGAAAATTTCAAGAAGTAGTTTGATGATGTCTGGTGGATTTTTCATTAGAGGAAGTTTAATGAAACAATACAACAGCACTTTACTGCTCAAGAAGTATGATACGGTCCTATCAATTTGGGCACAAGCCACTACAAGCACTAACTCGTCTTGGTGGAATAGAACTGGGGCTCGAACCAATGCAATACTTACACCTTGACTTTTAGAATTTTTTGTATTTTTTTTTTCCTTTTCTACCGGTGACCCCTGGATATTATTCAGAAAGTATTTACCTCATCTTAGCGGCTGAATCTCTTAACGGTGGTGATCTTTTCGGAAGCCCACAAGTTCTTGTGATTTACTTTTTTTCTTTAAACCAAATATCCAAAAGCTGGAGATGCATGTTGTAAAATAAGTTCACAAGCTACATTACCTGCTCTCAATAGGCACCTAGAATACATATTCTCAATTCGAAGACACAGTCCGAGAGCATTTCATAGTATCACACTTTTCCTTCTCAATGACATCAGAAATTAAGTACGCTATGCTTCCTACATCCTTTTGAAATATCATTTTTACGAAACGCCTGCTAAGATGAGATGACATGCCAATAAAGTCCTGTCCACGTCCAGCGGTTCTCATGTATTATCTATCACCTGCCACCTACCACCCCATAGTCGCACTCCACTACATACCGGTTATCGGCTCCTCTATTATGATGGACAGATGCCAACACAACTGTTCACCACTCTACTTCAGCACAATAAATTTTAGATGGGTGCAAACCTTTCTCTACTTGCGCCCAATGCGCACACCGTGGCAATACGGTCTTATATCGATGTTCTCCCGAATTTCAAGTTTCTTGAGATGGTGAATAATACGCGGTTTCTCAAAACCATCAAGGCCTATGATGCTAGCACGGGCAGTCTTGTCATAATCAAAGTTTTCATTAAACCACCACAGACCAGTATCAGATTGCATGAAGTAACCGAGCAATTGGCAAAGGAGGCATCTCTTTTAGTGCCGTATGCAAATTTGTTGATGTGGAGGAAGGTGATAGAGACAGATTCGGCAGGGTATTTGGTGAGGCAAATGGTTAAAACCAACCTCTATGACCGGCTATCGATCCGGCCATTTCTTTCGCCCATCGAGAAACGCTGGCTCGTGTTTCAAATGCTCAAGATAGTGGACTTACTCCATGATCACCTTCACATTTGCCATGGGGACCTAAAGACGGAAAATTTCCTTGTTACGAGCTCAAACTGGCTTGTACTTACAGATTTTGCCCAGCACACGAAACCAGTGTACTTGCCCGATGATAATCCAAGCGAGTTTGTGTTTTATTTTGATAGCTCCAACCGCCGGACATGTTACGTGGCGCCCGAGAGATTCTACAACAAATCTAGCCAACACAAACTTCCCGTTGATCGCAAGACTTGGAAGTTGTCACCAAATGCAGACTTGTTTTCTCTAGGGTGCGTTATTGCAGAGCTTTATATGGACGGTGAACCTCCGTTCACGCTATCGGATTTGTACAGATACAAGAAAGGCGACCTGGAACCAAATCTCTCGGGTATTTCAGATGTTGACGTCCAAAAATTGACAAAAACTTTGTTGTCGCTAGATCCGAATGAGCGCAGCTCGGCCCTGCAACTATTGACATCTCAACGTGGCTCGTTTTTTCCCGAATTTTTCTATGGCTTCTTGTACGACTTCATGACACATTTGAATACTTCCGAAAAATTCATTGTGGGAAAAAACGATGACAATGTGAGCCCTAGTGATTTACGTATTGAAAAGATATACGATTCATTCGACAAAATTGTGGAAGCGTTCGGTTTTGAATATTCCGAAGCCACTGAACAGAAAGATCCGAAGTTCCCTAATCTTAGGCTCAATCTCAAAGGCATACCTAAAAATTACACAATAAAACAAGCACTGTCCCGGAGAATACAGAATGAGTCCGAGATAAGCACCCAGGGCTCATTGCTTTTATTGGATACGATTTTCTCATTGGTAAAAACTGTGAGACGTCCATCTAGCAAGATGAAGGCATGCGAGCTAATCTTGGCATTGTCTGAGCAAATTGGGGATGAAGCCAAGTTGGACCGCTCGCTTCCCTATTTGTGCAGCTTTCTCGACGAATTTATTGATAGTGCTTCTCAAGATGTTGGAACTGTACCACCTGATCCGTCATTCTTTCGCAAAACTCCTGGGTTTTCATCCAATGTCGCAAGTACGTCGCTTTTGGCGATGACAAATCTCTTGGAGAGCTGCTCGAGCATAAACCCAATCAATACCCATTTGTTTCCGGATTTCATGTACCCAAAATTGAAGAGCCTAGCTTTTCTCAACTCTTCCTTGATAGAAGAGTTGACTTATGTGAAATCTACTCTTTCTTTATGTCTTCCTCATTTGATGCGTATTTCTGAAAGATTCATGGTATTTGCGTCCGCTTTATCAAACAGGAACGAAGAGCTAGGACGCAGTTCTGAGCAGGTCGTCGGAGCCGTGACCACCAGATGTGAGAACGATATCAAAGACATCACTGAAGCCCTATTGACAGATTCAAGCGTTAATGTCCGAATCAGGTTGATCTCTAACATCCTACCTATTTGTCAATTATTTGGAGTTGACAAGACTAATGATATCATTTTACCTCATTTGATCACATACTTGAATGATCCAAGCTTTGAACTTCGGCTTTCTTTTCTAACTACCATCAAAAGTATCGGCGATTTCATTGGCGTTCTAGCCTTCGAGCAATATCTTCTCCCGTTGTTGGTTCAGACACTTTGTGACCATGAGCCGTTTATCGTGTTGAAAATATTGGAGATTTTCAATTATTTCGTACGTGAACGGCTAATCAACCCCAAAGCCCAGTTTAACGCACTATCGATCTACAAAGAGTTACTTGCAAGCACCTTAATGCTCTTGGTGCAACCGAACGAATGGATCAGACAATCCGTGATATTTCTCATATTGTCAATCTCCAACAATCTTCTGAATGCAGATAAGTTTTGTTTCCTTTATCCCCTTATCAAATCCTACTTGTCATACGATATCTCTGTCATATCGTGGGACCACTTATACCCATGTTTGACAAGACCTCTATCGAAGCAGGTCTTCGAAATGGCCTTGGTTTGGCTCACAAAGTCATCTGGGAAGTCTCTCTTTTGGAAGCATTCGGGTGTATCATTTTACAGAAGCAACGGAAAACGAAAGGCTGTGACTTATTCTAAAGATATGGGAAAGTCCATCTACCTCGGTAAAATCTCACCCAGTAGTTCTACTCCTGGTGAGAAAAAGGCTTTCATGGAAACATCACTTTCTAACATGGACAGGCAATGGATCCTCAAATTGAAGTCTATTGGAATGGATGATGCGGATTTATGGAAGATCTCCGCTTTGCGCACATACTTCACGGGCATCAAGAGATCAGTCGCATACACTGAATCTGGTGACCGTCGAAATTTTGAGCTTGCAACGAACGTCAATATCCCGCCGTTGAACATATTTTGCGATGTTCGATACAAGTCAGAATCTATGAACAACCGGCAGCAAGGAACTGTTTTCAGCTTGAGCCATCTGGAGAACGCTCGCAAGAGCATTGCAGAAAGCATTACTGGATCCTTATCTGTTTCTCATGCTGCAAAGGCAAAGGCGTCCCTACAGACAAATGAATCTAACGTATTCGCCGAAATGAACCCGACGCACGAGGAGTTCGATCCGAGAAACCATCATCATCGCCACCATGAATCATACTCAAAAGATGCAAAGAGAATCATGCATAAGGTATTTTGTATCACTAACGAGAGAATCATCTCCGTCAGCATCATGCACAATTTCGAAGGAAGCAACCCGCACATTCTTGCCTACTTACAGAACATCGACTTGAAACCATCTTTTGATGATTTCCCCGAGTTCGGCTTCGTTCTTAAAAGCAACAAGGAGAACGATAACCAAGCAACGCCACAAATTGCAATAAAGGGCACTCATGTTGCACACATCAATACTAACTTCGCATCAAAATTGATTGAGTCGGTCACAAAAATTGCGATTTGCCCCTCCTCTGAGTTTTTCGTGAGTGGCTCAGAGTCTGGTAGTTTGAAGGTCTGGGATACCTCAAAAATGGAAACAGTCTCAGCGAAAACACCAGCACTCTCACTTAGTTTGGGAAAGGAAATAACAGACATCATATTTTTGCCGCAGCGCTTTGTATTTGCGGTAGCAACGGCTGATGGGCAAATTCGATTATTTAGAGTTCAAGTGGTGCGAGGAAAAAACCGCAAGATCTTAAAATATTCCAAGTTAGCGATGATCCGAATTTTCAAGCTCGAGAATGGATATGCCAGAAGCGTTTCTTTTGCCAAGGCTAATTCCAAAGAGATCTTAGTAACTGTGACCAGCTCTTGCCAAATTGTTGCTTATGACATCATAAAAACAACCAAGGTTTTTGATCTACAAAACCCACTACAATATGGAGTACCAAAAACTTTCATAATCTCAAAAACAGGCTCATGGTTGCTTTTGGGCACGACGGAAGGCATTTTATGCTTCTGGGACTTACAATTCGAGACATTACTTAAGTCCTTTAGAGTTGCGTCCGATCAGGTGGGTGACAGGGTAGCGGAAATAAAGAAGTTAGTATTGTTTCCATATTCCGAGATACTGACAACCAGCGAAGATGTCGAATACTTCGCCATGATAGGGGGAGTTAATGAGCAGGATGTCACAGTTTGGGAAGTTCCCTCTTTCGAATGCAGAGAGATTTTCAGTGCTAGTCAAGAACACCCCAAGCTCAAGAGTTACTTTGTTCAAAGCTTGGACTCAGTGAGAGATTACGCTATCGACAACATATTCTCAGAGCTTTCCTTGGACTTTGATCAGGCGCCCAGCAAGTGCAATACCTCGTTGACGTACATGAGCTACACCGGTAACATTGTGGGTGGACAGGGGGCTTTCGTTACATCTACGGCGGACAATCGGGTTATAATTTGGAATTTAGGCGACATTAGCCAATCCACCCTGTTGTTAAGTCCAGGACAAGCCACGTTTACGAGGAACGAGATCAATCAGAAATTGAGTATTTCGTATGAAAAGTTGTCCTCAAAGCAAGGCGATGAGTCCGCATTGAGGGCACGTTCAATCCACGACACAATCACAGACATTGTTGTGGTGACTAATTCATATCCTATGATTGTGGTGGGCGAGCGGAACGGCTCTATTCGTGTATACAAGTAGCGCGAAGTGCGCGGGTCCGTATATCATATGAGAAGACTTGGCGAGGAGTGTTTGCAGCCTACCACTTGAAGATAAGATGCCATTCGATGATAATTTGGGCATGCAAATTGCACTTGAAGAAGCGAGGAAAAGTCTAGAAGAGGGGGGTATTCCCATTGGAGGCGCCCTCATTCATGAGGATGGGAGAGTCTTGGGCCGCGGCCACAACATGCGCATTCAGAAGAATTCCGCCACTTTGCATGGAGAAATCTCCACTTTGGAAAATGCCGGCCGGTTACCGGGTGCATTGTACAAAAACTGTACCATGTACACGACGTTGTCCCCGTGTAACATGTGCTCGGGAGCATGCATCATGTATGGTGTGAAACGCGTTGTCTTGGGAGAAAACGAAAATTTTGTTGGTGCAGAGGACTTGATCAAGTCCAAGGGAATTGAGGTCGTCAATATGAATGATCCTGAATGTAAGCGGATCATGTCGGATTTTATCAAGACAAGGCCTGAAGACTGGTTCGAGGACATAGGCAAGTGATGGAACTCTACCGCGGCTATTCTCGCGGTTTTCTTCGCTTGACTTGATATCAGAGTGATTCATTACTAGACAGCATATATTAACGAGGGAATGGGGGAGGAGTAGCATTTGATGCTCTTTGTAGAGTGTTTAGGAATCTTACTTTCTAATTAAGTGTGACTGTGTCAATAGAAGTGTTCTTCGGTGAAGAGAGGAGAGCATCAGGCCATCCTTCTAATTTGTTTACACTTTTAAATAGTCAAGTAGTTGCTGCTTGACATTAACCTAGGCAATTTTCATGTATTTTAGAGACAATTGCGTCGGGTTTAAGAAGTTAAGAAAAGACAATGCTGGTACCGCGAACAATGTATTCTTTTGAACCATGATGCTGCGGCAGTGATATCAATTCCGGACACAGGCTCCTATGATTATCATCATGTTTTTTATTTCAGAGTAAGAGTATGGATCAGCTAAAAAACTCTATCCTCGTTTAAATCCTTCATTCATATTGTATCGCTGGCCATTGGGCATAGATCCTCGACCAGCCTGTGCCCCGTCTGCGAAGCCTTCCGCTGCAGTCCAGAGCACGAAAGAAGCGATCGATAACCAACCCACACAAATACATCCTAAATCCTCCAAACTCAACCCCAAGGACTCACGAGATTACGATTATTCATATATCGTTGATAAATCTGAAATACTGACCAATCGTGGAATATGGACAAGATCTCGGAGAGTGCCTTCACAGAACTTCCAGCCACGGAAAACGTGAGTGAAAATTCATCATTGCTTACGGTAGTTCTCGATCTCAGCCCAAAAGCATGGCATTCCATCAGAGACCGAATATCTGTCCAGGACACCGTCAAATCCCTCTTGGTCTTCCTAAACGCACATCTCTCACTCAACAACAGCAATCAAGTAGCGGTGATTGCATCGCTGCCCCACGGATCTCGTTTTTTACACCCCAGCGCACACAGGCGTTATGAAGATGTGGTAGGCACCAGCGAACACGAAAACGCACCCAAAAGCGAAAATACGCTCATAAATGAAGGCATGTATAGGCAATTCCGCGTGGTAGACACGTCTGTCCTTCTGGAGCTAAATGAGGAATTGGGCAGAATAGCGACGCCTGAAAACCACGACAACACATTGCTGGACGTTTCCACCCTTTCGGGTGCGCTACTGATGGCACTTACCTACACAAATAGAATGCTTCATTTCGATCAATCTATCCTGACTACCACGGCCTCAGCGATCAATTCCACGACATCCGCCGTTCATTCCACGGGCTCTGCAGATCTGTCAGTCCATGCGGGCAATGTGCTGCCCACGTCCATGGATGCTCGAATACTCATAGTGTCTGCCAGCGATACTCACGACACAAACTATATTGCAATAATGAACTCTATATTCGCCGCACAGAAGATGAAAGTGCCAATAGATGTTGCCAAGCTTGGCAGTCTAGACTCGCCATATCTCCAGCAGGCAGCTGATGCCACACAGGGTGTTTATTTGCATATCACGGAGCCGAAGGGTCTCATACAGACGCTCTCAACGGCATACTTCATTGAGCCTTGTCTTCGATCAGTGCTTATTTTGCCAACCAACTCCAATGTAGATTACAAGGCGAGCTGTTTTATTCTGGGAAAGCCTGTGGATATCGGATACGTGTGTTCCGTGTGCTTGTGTATTATGAGTTTAATCCCAGAGCTGGGGAACTGCCCCACGTGCAGGTCAGAATTCAACGAAAAGCTTCTCCAAAAACTACGCAAGGGACCAGTGATTGCAAGAAAGAAGAGAAAAGTTGATGACGGGGAGAAGAGAGACGAGAATTCTGAAAATGGTGAAACTTAACGTCGATCGATGCGCGTGTTTGAAAGCCTCGAGCAGAATGAATGCATTCTGATGTACGAAATGAGGTCAAGGGCGATGTATTCCCTCACATCTAAGAATTATTACTTTTTTTCTAAATCATTGACTTAAGCCTGTCGTTTCCATTGGGCCGCTGGCATTCCTTATATGCGGTAATACATCGCGCTTTCTTCTTTGCTGAAAGGGCGAATGGGATTGACTCAAATGAACTGGGCAGTTCGTGGAGGCTTCGTAATAAAACTTTGAAGATGCTAGATTTCTTGTTGAAAAGCTTTATTCAGTGGTGCGTCACGTGGTGATGATCACATGACACCTTCTCTATCCGATGGCCAACAATGTGCGCGTCTTCCAAGCAGGCGATCAGCAGTACCCCAGATTTCGATGTGCAAAAGAGCAGTGGAAAGATACAACAACGAACCCAAACGGGCCAAGCTGACAAAACCTGCGTATACGCAAGGTCCGCTAGACGAAGTTTTTGGTCAGCATCGCGCTTTCCCACTCGAAACTGTGGTACAATCGGCGGACGATTCTGAGGTGTACCAATACCTAGCCAGTGTAAGGAAAGAAGCGGAGAATGACCAGGTATGTCACTTTGTTGATCGTGTCACTAAAGATCAAGAATTGAGCGGGGCTATCAAGCTTCCTTGTCATACTCAACGTGGAATGTCACCTCTATCCAAGGAATATATGGATCGTATTATGGATGGGCTTCAGCTGGAGAAAAAGAAGCTTGAAACTCCTCGTCAAGAAAAACATGAAGGTTTTTTCATAACAGACCTAGACTTCACCCTGGACGAAGCAAGACATAAAGCTGAACACGAACCTCTAGATCAAGAGGGTGCAGATACAAGTGAAGACCAGACACTGGGTGAAAACATCAGGATCAAATCGCCACAGCCCATGAGTGACATTGCATCTTTATCTTTTGAGATTCCGGAATCAGCATCAAAATGGAGGCAGCTAGTATTTACAAGTTCCCCACCACCCCAAGAATATTTCCAAAGTGTTCTTGAACACCCTACCGTGATCAAGCTAATAGTTTATTACACAAAATGGCTCCTGGGATCGATTCCCGACAGTTTACAGCACTGGATTTTTGCTACCTTTGTACGCTTGGATTGTGGGTTGGATCACCAAGAGTTAGCGATTGTGCGGGCACTTGGTGTGAAGGCAAAGAAAATAAGAGAAAAACTTCTCGATGGTGCGGCCGATGGAGCACATATATCCCAAGTAGCACTTCTGA
The DNA here is from genome assembly GCA_030583255.1 of Metschnikowia kunwiensis. NCBI lineage: Eukaryota > Fungi > Ascomycota > Pichiomycetes > Serinales > Metschnikowiaceae > Metschnikowia > Metschnikowia kunwiensis. The sequence goes on from JAJMHQ010000028.1 coordinate 11,941, forward strand.
CTATGGATATGATCTTGGCAGTAGTCTCCCAGTACTTTGGACAAAAGGATCTAATTAATGACTGAGCTTAAGATGGTCTGTTCCTTACAGCTTTCAACTAGAGATTGTACTTGATATTTATCTCCACGGATGTCTATCGACTTCTCGTCCACTGTATATATCAGCTTCTCGGGTCCATGACCTGGTATCTTTACATATGACATATTGTAGTTCGCGTGAATGACTGATTTGTTTTCTAAACATCCTCACGAAATGAGTATCTAGATGCATCGAACCATTGCGATAGTATTCACATGCTAGCCAAAGTACTCTCTTTATCATTCTCGAGATTTATGAACCTTCGGAGGATGTTGAGTCGAGATAACAGTTGCTGCACTCACAACACGAAAACCGTTTATAAGTATATTTAATTAGCTAAATTTTTATATTAGAGTATAGAAGTACAGATTTCCATCAGTCTATATCATTAAGTTTTCTTCTACAACAACAAAGCTCCGGCCAAGGCAATGGCACCTGCAGCGAACTTAGCTTGAGCAGCAGCACCCTCATAGGTGGATGCAGAGGCGGATGTCGCGTTCTTCAGGTGACATGCATTGTTCTCACAAGATGTTACCGTCACCAAAGTGGAATGAAAGTCTGTCTCTGTACTGCTTTCCGAAACTGGGGGTCTGGTGACCGATGCAGAACTCAATGATTCAGAAGAGCTGGTCAAAGGCGCTTCAGAAGAAGAAGTCTGTTCGATCGTAGACTGAGTTGACTCATGGGTAGAGGATGTTGTGTCAGCCGTCGTGCTGATCTCGGTAGACGATGAAAGAGTCGAAGAGCCGGAATCAGAAACATCTCCTGTGAGCAAGGAGATCGCAACGCCCCCCAGACATTGAAAGTTAGCAAGGGTGCCATCTGGACAACTGTAAAAGTCAAATTTGTCAGAGGAAGCTCCGCTTCTGAGCTTTCCGTCTTCAACTCCGAAATCCTTGGAATGATCGGAACTGGAGATCTGGATACCTTGTGGCGTAAGAATGACATCTTGTCCATTGGCCGTGAGATATCCAGAAGGAGTCTGTAAAACGAATGTAGCAGCATTATCCGTCAATCCTAAGTTCGTTCCGTTGAGGCCAACTTTAGAATTGATGTTAGAGCCTTGGGCTGTGAGAGTGAATGTTTCGTCGGCAACGACAGAAGCAGCGAGAGACAACAAGGTAATTATAGCGAGCATTTTGAGATGTGATGAATGTTTTGGTAGCACATAGTATGGGAAAAATGCCCTCGTTATATAGTCCGTTTGCACGCATCACCTCAGCAAGCCTTTGCAGTCACTCCACCAAAAGCCAAGAAAAACTATGGTTGCAGCCAGCAACATGTACTGCAGGTGGTGCGATATTTTTAGATCTGTTTGTTGACGACATTGTGCGTCAGGTACCTAACACGGGAGATGAACTCAGGCATTCGACACAAATTTTATTACGGTTTGGTGATTATTTTTTATTTTCGTTTGGTACCAGAGCATCTCTTCTCACTTTGAAAGGGTTTGTTTAGTTACTCGTGTTTAATGCATTTCAGAAGGAGCAAACCCAATGTAGCATATACAACAATACCGGAAGTCATGCGGCTTTTAGGATTTCTTCATGCAAGATTGCTGGACATGGTTGATTTCCAGATATAGAAATAGCTTCCGCTAGCATCGATCGCAATTGCTTTCTCACTTTGCGAGAGTGAACCGGATTTATTCACCTGAACGAACAGTTCAATATCGTAGAAGCTACAACTACCAAGCCACTCGCGAAAGCCACGCACCCCTGTATCGCACAAATTATTATTACACAGAGGAAAATAAGCCTGCCATAGGTTAAGATAACAGACTCACTACTGTCAAGAGCCTTCACTTTTCGAGTATTTTTCAGAAAAACTGCATAAAAAATTGATCAAAAATTGAAAGCATATTAAAATTCTGCTATTTTTACTCTTGCCGCTTTTTTAGGTGAAGTCGCCCTGTATCGTGGCCAACTGATCGCTTCTTCAACACTCTGGCCAACTCTCTGCAGTGTTCAAAATCGCATTAAATGCAATCTGCTCATCATTCGAAGAAGTCGTTCCTAAACTTTGCAAAAGGGCCGCGTCCAAAGACTCTGCAGTGGCGGCTGACGCAGCAAAGCCTCCCTCGAATTCTTCGAATATTGTAGCAGCCTGTGGCAGAAAAATGGGACTTTGTTCTGTGATTCCCCTTTCCGGGCCAGGCCTAATTCGGGAAATCCCTCCGGTTATATGCTTTATGTGTAACTCTAGGTCCACCCTTAGATTTCCAACAATCTCGTAGCAGCTGTGCAATTCCTTCAAAGCATCTTCAAATGTGGAAGCCTGAAACAATTCCATGCGATCCATTAGGAATTCAGATTCACTGATGAATTTCTCAAACTGAGTTTCCTCGTGTAACTTGGTCACGTCTAGGGGTTGTCCCGCGTTAATCAAACAAAAGTCTTTGTAGGTGTCCGTGCTTTCGATTCTGCTCATTATGGCCGATTGCGCAAAGTTGACCATAGGGATGACGTATTCAGAAAATCCCCGTTTCATCTTGAGGATTGCATTCTGAACCCCATCCAAGAGAAGACTGGAGTTGGCGAGAAGAATGAGTAACTTTGTCAGCCTGTTCTCTGCTTCTATCAAAGAATCAGTTGACTCGGCTTCCTTGCTAAGGAAATAAAGAATATTGGCATATTCGTTACCAATCCCTGTCAACCCATCAAAAACTGAGAAGATTTCCTTTCGGATCTCAACCAACCGGCAAATGTATTCTAAGATCTGTGCCTTGGCAACCCTTGCGTAGTCTTCTCCGGAGAGTTTGAAACATTCAGAAAAAGCGTCAAGTACTTTCTGATGACCAGATAAACTGGGCTGCAAGCGGAGCTCGACGACTTTCAGCTGGCAGCGAATAACCTTATCCCATAACTTCTTGTCCAAGGATTTTCTCTTCTTATCGGAAAGCGGCTGTTCAAAGTATTTTTGATATAATGGGGTGACCACTGTGTAAGCGGTCAATTCACCTAGTGATTGGGTGTTAGATTTGTTTCCAACAGAATCAAGATATAGGCTTTTCTTCTGCCGCTTTATGATTGCGAGATTCTCATCCGACGAAAGGTCTCTTTTTTCCCCACATGAGTTTGCTCCATGCCAACTTACATGATTAGCTAACTCAAGAGTGAGGTCACTGAATTCAAGTGTCTCTTGAAGTAGTTTCTTAGCTTCCTGAAGGAACTGGGGCTCATCTCCCTTTAGGTAATCGAGACGGACTGCTTGGAAATCGGCATCATTATCTAATGCAAGGGTCTTCCATAGCGTGTCATGTGGAATCCGATCTTTTGTCCACGCGTTTGCGAAGATCCTCAGCACTATCTTCGTAAATTTTGACTCTGCCCTGATCTTGGAAGAGAGCGAACTTGACTCCGAATCATTGACCGGTCTAGTTTTGAGCTCAGTTATTTCGGCATGAACAGAAAGCAGTGCGTTTTGCAGAATACCCAAAGACTTTTCTTTAGGATTCTTCTTGATCTCCAATGAGAGATTCCGACTCGGCCTAGAAGATGGTGTTCTGCCAGTCAAGGTACCACACCTGTTGGGGTCAATTGGCGACACCCCATTTCGTCGATTGACGTCTATGTTTCTAGGAAACTCTCTTGATCCATATTGGCTCACAGTAGTGGTCGCTTCTTTAATAGTTCCAAAACGCTTTCTCACTAGCCTGAGCTCCTTCAAGAACCCTAAAGGAAATCTACTTGAGGACTTGCTGAAGGAAGATTCAGTTCTTCCGTCAGACACGTCACACAGCGATTGTTCCCCGCCACGCACAGTGGCTTGGTTTTCTTCGGCGTATTTAAAACCGTCAAGAGAATCAAGAAGCCAGGAGAAACTTCGGGAGCTTTCCACTAGACACAATGGTCTGAAGGTTGACTCTGTTTGCCTAGGTCTTCGCCACTCATTGAAGGAGTTGTCATCGTTGCTGTTCATGTAGCGGAGAGAACGACCGCGTGATATCTCGCAATTATCCTCAGGTGGATCAGCCAGGACCAAAGACGTTTCACTGACAACTTCTTGAAAATTTAGACTCGCAGACTCAGTCAAGGTATAGTACACCGGGATACTCTCCTCCCTCACAATCTCACTAGCATTCGAACCCCAGTCAAAGCTCACTTCATCATCAGAAACTTCCACATCATCCGCGCAAGACTGAACATTTGCAGATTCCTCGTCGCGTTCAAATTTGAGGCTTGAGACATCCTTAGGACGGGCGAGTCTGTTCCGGATATAAGAAAGCTCACGTACTGGTGGCGGTGTTTTCTTGAGCTCCTGGGCAGATGGAGGACTCGCATCATTGTTGAAGAATAGACCGCTTTCATCATTGGCATAGAAGTCTTCAAGCCCGTTCAAGTCAACCAAGAACGACGCAGCGTCTCTACTAGAGTGAACTGAGTTCCGGCTTACCACGCTGCTTTGGCGAGAGCAAGGGTTAATGTGAGCACTTTCTGCCTCAGACGAGTGGGCAGAAATTGGTTCAGGAATAGGTCTCAAAATGGTTTCGGAAAACGTATTTGGAAGTGTCTCCTGATTGCAGGTCTGCCGGCTTCGTCTTCGTCTTGCTTTAGCTGCAGTTGCAAGATAAAAGTCCGGCCCATACCCGAACTTCCATTTCAAGTCATAAAGCTTGTCAAAAACCGGCGAGGAAAAGTCACCATCTGTATAGTCGTCTTCCGGAATTTGGGTGCTTTGTGTCCATTCCATAATCTTCAGTTTGGAAGACAAAAACTTGGATTTGCACTTGCGAGCAAGTTTCCTCCAAAAGCCGATCTCTTCAGATTTCCCTGTGCCTACTGCAAGCTGAATTTTGCTTGTTGACTCGCTTGCTCTTCCTGTTTTAATCTTTAGAGATGGGCGAGCAGAAATATCACGGGGTATAACGGCAGTTGCCGTAGCATCCACCCTCACCAGTTTCTTCTTGACCAATTGTGGTCCTGTGGATTTCAACAAAACTTTGTGTTGATTGCTGTTTCCGTGTGGAAGAAGAGGGAGATCCGAATTTTGTGGGTTGTCTCCTTTGAAACTTATCTTCCTCTCGACGTTCGAACCGGTCTTTGAGCTGAACCCCGATGGTTTGATGGCTTCACCATCCTCACCTGCTTCCGAGAACTTCTCAAGGTTTCTTGAACCAAAACGAAAAAAGTTAACTAATGCCATTGCTATTCAAAGTCTAAAATATGTCAATAGCGGTTGAAAATGTGTCCTCAGATTGTTTATTTGACTTTCTCGTCCGCTGGCGTTGGTTCTTTGTGGTTGATTCGGAGAATAACTCATGGTCGAGCCCTGCAAGATATATCACCTAGTTTTTGAGTCGGTCAAGCAGAGTAAAGAGTCAACAACGGAGAAGAATTCTTGCAGATTTCGAAGTTCTCCCAACTGACGGCCTCGGCATACGCTCCTAAAGAGAGAAAATTCGGCACACAGCTGCATTTCCAATGCATCACTTCTCATGTTTCAAATGATGCCATATCAGGGCCGTCTCTTGCAAAATTGTTTCTGTTTTGCCCGTATTATATTTTACCTGACTGCGGCATTCCACCTTGATGGAGGTTCACGCTTTGAGATTTTTAATTAGACAAGTGCTACGAAAGTCTTCATTTCTCCAACCAAAAGTTGAGGCGTTCAAATGTTCTTGGGAATTCACAATTTTGCATTTCACAATTTTGGCTCACCTGGTCTAAAACACAGAGTGCTACGCTACTCAAACAAAATGCTTGTCGTAATCTGGTACATGGCATAACATACGTAACTCTCGTTTCAACAGCGGACCAAAAAAGTCAGCCCAAGGCGAACGAAAAAATTAAGGAATACATTGGAGAACATTATGCTCTCAAAGTTGAATCGAAAGCGGAACTAGTCGTCACAGAGAAGTAATAGAACCATGGAAAATGTCCCCGGCTGCCGTATTGCAGCACTTTAAGAACGAACGTCAGTAATCTACATGCCGAATCTGATCGGCCCTCTCACCGGCGAGCACCTATTGTTCAATCAGCAAGTATTCATTGTTCGGTTACATAATTCGAGCTGCCCTCGTGGAGTCGACGAAAACTTGAAAACACGCTCATAGATGAACATGCAAGCCCCGCCTCAACGCCCTGAAATTCGTCGGAGTGCATATAATATCTCCAGTTCGCTTGATAGGATAAGTGAGGGCTTCACAATTTTCTATCTATATTCAGCGAACACCTATGTCAAGCCCTATTAGAGAAAATTTGGTTGTGCCGTATGTATTTTTGCCCTCCAGCTACGTCAATGAACCGCTGATTTCCGAAGTCCACCTTCGTATTACTCATTGTGACTCGTATTGACCTTTATAGTTACAAGCACCAGCCGGCTAAACCCAGATCGGAGGCCTCATCCATGATCTCACAGACACTTCCCATGGCTGCTATGTTCATGAGAAACAAACTTTTGTCGTGGTCTTCCGTTTTCTTGGCCCTTCAGAGCTACTTGACCGAGCCAACCAACAAACCAGCTGGCAGTGACAGTGGGTCTCAACCACCTTTATTGAGATTGGCTTTCGCCATTCTTTCGTTGGGCACGTGCTACTTGGAATACTTTTTCCCGGGTACGAGCCCCACACTTAAAAGAGCTGCTGTTGCTGCATCTCATTCAGCTTCCTCTGTGATTGCTGAGGCAACTTCGTCTGCTTGAAAGACTTAGATACAGCAGATCGATTTGGAGATGAAGGAAAAAAAAAATGTGGTATGCTAATTGTTGTGATCCTCAGTGCTTACTTTGATTCTCTTCCCGTTTTATATAATACAATTACCCCGAATAAATGAATATAGTTGCTCTGCGCTCAGTGCTTCTCCCACTTCAAAATCACACTGCAACGGCCCTTGTAGCACACAGTGATAAACCGGCTCTTACTGTCCCAAGCAAGGTCGCAAATCCCAACCTCACTGTTTTCGTCGATATCCGTAACCGCAAACATTCCCAAGCATCGCAAATGCTCCTTGCTAGTCTTGTACTTTGCCGTATTTATGTCCCATACACTCACGTTTCCTGTGTCGTCACCGATAGCCAAGAGCTGGCTATTCAAAGATACGGCTGCGCCAAACACCAAAGAGTTGTTCGTGGTGATATTGACCTCAGTATCTTCCGGAAAGCGAAAGTTGTCCGGGTTGTTAAACACGTTTGCACTCACAATCAGGTCTCCTGTAAAAGCATCCCAGATGTTCACCGAACCTTCCATTGACACAGAGAGAAGCTCGTTACCCTGGATGTCACCTGACCGGCTCAACCATTTGAGTGCTATTATGGGCAGCGTGTGGTACTGAACATTCGGAAGCTTTTCCGACACGGAGTTGAGTTCGAGCGCATCCTGGGACAGCAGACTGTTCCACACCTTGATGGCATAATCGACATCAGATGCAGAGGCCAACAACTTCGAGACCGGACTAAAACACAAATTGGTGATAGCATTGTCATGACCCAGAAGTTGGCCCACGGGAAGCAAGTTCTCTCCATACGGAAGAGCAGCATTCACGGAGAAAATTTTGATTGCGTTTTTGCGTGTGCTCATGGCGAACTTCAGGTCGCTGAGCCAGCATGCATAGCTCTCCACAGAACCGGGTTCCACCGAACCTTGCAATTCCAGTAGGAGCGCCAAAGTGGTGCCATCCCACACACTCACAGAGTTATGGAGGTTTACACTAAGGACAATCAGGCCCAACGAATTCCAAACGAGAGACTGTATTGCCGCTGGTGCAGGCTCGGATACAGCCACTGAGTTAACGATATTTTTGAGTCTCCCATCAGGTGCCCATGCTCGAATTTCTCCACCAACACCTGCAGTGAGTAGCATTGAACCCTGTGGGGCCCACGAAACCACAGAAATAGCACTCGGAACTGGGACACCATCCACTACGATGGGTGGGTGATTAAGTGTGACCGTTTCTGCTATGCCATCGAGTCCTAGAGCATGGATTGCAGAGGTTGAGTCCTCATTTCCAAGAGCAAAAACATCGCTGGAAGGGTGCCAATCCAGCAGTAGACTGGATGGAAAAGAGACGAACGAATGTAGTATATCAGTGTGGAAAGTTGTTTCTGACTTGCCAGGCTCATCATCAGAAGCGTCACCCAAAGCTTCTCCTCCCTCCCCGGCTTCGATCATGTTAACATCTGGACAATCATTAATTTTTTTGGCTCCATCATTTGAATTTTGCTCAGCATTTGCGGCTTGCATCAACTCGGAACCACGAGCAGAATCAAAGTCGGCTTTATCTTTAAGTATTGCATCTAAAATATTAAGACGTGTCTCCTTTCCTGCTGATGATTCTTCTAGAAACGTATAGAGGATGCCTTTCTGCACCAAATTCACCAAGCAACCGGGCTCTATTGTCGGTATGAGTTTGTTATTGCCGTGGTCATACTCTAGGCACGCAGAATCCTTCAGAAAGGCATACGCGGCTAGATCAAACCCACTTTCGTGCAAATATCGCCATATAAGATAATTGAGTTCAACGCTAGTGAGTGACATGTGGGACGTTTTTTTGAACCGCTATTGCTTGCAAGAGTATAACTGGCTGGTTGAATATGAAGAGGTTTCTGCGTGAACACCCGTACACCACTGAAACACCAACGCTCCCTTCCGCTTTATCCGATTTCGATGAACAACGTGGAGGCATTCAAAGTTATTTGCTTTCCTTTGAAATCTGAATAGGCAATCTAAGAGTTTCTAGCAAAGCCTCTTATCGTTTCTTGATGTATGTTGTCATCAGGTCAGAGTGCATACAGAGTCTTGGCCACGAGGTCTCACCCAGAAACGTTTAAAAGACTTACCATGGTACATACCACTTCACAAGTCTAGCATTCTAGTTATCAGGCCCGTGGCCTCACGGATACTGAAAACAAGAAATGACGTATTACATATTCTTCATTTAAGATCACGATCCAGGAGTTGTTGTACATCCGTACACCAGGTCTTGCGCGAGGATAGCCCACCCCGTAGCTACTATCTGCAGCGAGCTCTCAAATACTTTACGGCCAAACACTATTATCTTGCCATAGACATTAAAGAGGCTAGCATATCACGCTCAAGAAGAAACCGTTTGAGGGATCTTATATCGGAACTCTCCACTCCTTCCTGGCTTTTGTTGGGAAATTTGATCAATCTCCACACAGCACAAGTAAACTGCCACGTTCTACTTGAATCGCATTCATTCCGAGTTACGGTGAAAACAAGGCTACATTTCTCAAACCTCCCCAAGTACAATGGATTTCAAGGCCAACAACCGAAAAAGCAAGGCTCCGTGGCAACTATCTCATTCCCACAAAAGCAAGAACCAGTCGAATCCTTACGCGGATGCCAGTACTGGGCACGCTGCGGGAAGTGATGATGAGACCTCAGCAGGTATAAGTACATTTTTGAATGTCCCCAATTCTGCAGCCTCAAAAGCGAGAAAAAATAATCGGCGGCTCTCGATTCATGCTTCTGCTGTTGCTCCCCATGGCACAGGATATGATGCGTCGGGACTTCCTCCGTTACCTTCCAATGCACTGATGTATAGAACGGGAACCAATAATTCGGACATGGTTCTGTTGCGCACGCATGTAGTCCGAGAAAAACGCGAAGAAGATGTTGTCAAAATGATAAAAAACGAACTACGGGGCAAGGATGCCACAGCAATTGACGATTTCTACAAGTCGCTTTTGAGCCAGAAGGGCCGTGTTGAAAAGGACGTGAAAGATAAAATCGACGAAAACCAGAAGAACATATTGCAGTTGACTGACAACTTGCAAATTACTCAACAGCAACTTCTACTGCTTCGCGTGCTGACCAAAGAATTGTATGGTATTCTTAATGAATTCACTGATTCTGCTGAAAGGAGATTGGAGCTCGAAATAGCAGAGCCTGGCCTGGATCCCTTGCAATCTCAATCTCGGTCGACAGGACCTTCCTCTAAAAAGAGAGACCGCTCCTCGGTCATCGTGTTGCAGAAAATGTGGGCGTCGGAATTGCAGCTGTTGTACAAGCACGTGGATGGTGCACAGAAATACGTCCAGGCAATGCCAGACCGCCATATATTAGGTGAAAGTGGGCGCTGGCACGAGATCAATGTGGGCACGTGGAAACCGTCTGAACCAATCCATCTTTTCTTGCTCAACGACTCCGTGTTGGTTGCCACCAGAAAAAGAACTCAAGACGGGAGCTCGAAAAGACTCCAGGCGGCTCATTTCTGGCCGCTTAGCACAGTTGAGATCACGCAAATCACACCACCAAGTAAGCATGCCGCAGATGATACTCAAAGCTACGTGATCAATCTTCGGTCAAGCACCTTGAGCTACGTCTATCAAACAGATCGGTATGACCATTTCATGCGCGTCATGAGTGCATATCAGAGAGGCAAATCTGAGCTATCACGTAAGCAGCGGCTCTTAGAGGAAGAAGAAGAAAGGCCCAAAGCGAACCAAGACTTGGGGCATCACAGAAATGCAAGCTCCGGCAGTATCATGGAGGAAGGCGCAGATAAGCGGCAGTTGAGGGACTCCTTGAGAAACTCAGGCTATATGGACAACAAGGCGGCTTCTCCCGTCGGGGATTCGGGCAACTCACGCATATCTGGGTCCCACCGGAATAGCGCCGACATATTACTTAAGGACATCTCTGCACGTGTCCACCAGCGCAACCGTTCTCACGATTTCATGAAGCAGGATAGAATGAGCAAGGACGTGAAAAGCCCCGCCCAACTCTTTACAGAACTCAAGACCAACGAAGATAAGCTTGATGAAGTGGACGTCCATTTGGCCCATAACGAGTACATGAATGCCGTTGGCCTTATCAAACATATAGAAGCAAGACTCGCCAGTGTTTTTGAAAGAATCCAGAACGTGAAAAAAGACGACAATCAAGCCGAGGAGTTGCGGCTACTTGTTGACGTGGTTAAGTTAAAAATTAACAATCGAAAAGTTAAGGTCCAAGAGGGCCTACTGTTTGACCTCAACCACACGATTGCTTCGTTGACTGTTGAGAAGATTTCAACTATCATTGAATTCTACTTGAGTTTCGGGAAACTCGAGGAAGGGCTCGAAGCTATCCTAGATGCGTTGTCGTCTCAGCTCTCAAAAATTGTCAGCAGACTCACTTCTAGTGCGCATGGGTCCACGAGAGTAGATATTGTGAACTATCTCTCCAACCTCATCATTGTTCACGTGCTGATCATCAAGCGTGCTGTCAATATTCATCGACTTTGCATTGTTCCCATCTTGAAACGAGAGGGGTCTAAGTCTGTGGATTCTAGCGGGTTTGTCACCTGGTCCATAGCGGAAATGGAGTTGCTCGTTGACTTGATAAAGAAACACGCTTCGGGTGCGCTTCTTGTAGAGGATGGAGATGTTTGGAAGGTAAAGGACGAGAAGTATTACGAGGAGCTTCTTCGTGTCACGGAATCTCAACTTACGTTATTAAAGAAGGAGGGACTAAATGTGGACTACTTGTTTGATGACATAATTCACTGTGCTCCTATATCCGCTTAGTTAGTTGGCACAATTTGTATAAAATACCATGAGATTTACTTATGAGTCTGGTGCGCCCTGTCATACTAGTGTCACACTTAAAGTTTGGCATAATATGACGTGATATCGTACTTTTCACGCAATTGGGCTCCATTTCTTTTCACAAACCATGCAGACAAGACAGCGATAGTGACCACACTTGCGTAAATTGAAAAGAGAACACCTGTGCCCAAAGCACTGATCAACGGCTTAGTGACGAAGGTTGCGACGGCTGCCAAAATCTGACGCACCAAGTTGTTGAGAGCTACACCTGTCGCTCCTTTTCCTGGGAGAATGTCCGTGAGATAGGTCACTGTGCAACCAATTACAAGCATGGAACTTAACCCGAACAAAGCACTACCGATCAACGGGGTAATCCAGTGCTCCTTCTTGTCTAGGCACCATCCAAAAATCATACATGCTGGTGGATAAAGAATGGCGGCCAAAACAATATTCCATGAAAGTCGAGATTCAGGACGGAGTTCACCATTGTTAAAGCGTGCACTGCGTTTTATGAGCCAATCGTTCCACTTACCGCCAAAAATGGAGGCTAAAAAGTAAGTGATTGAATTGGGAATGTACATGAGGCCAACAATAACAGGGGAAAAGTTATATGGAGCTTGCCCGTATTCGTTTGATATTGTAATGTTGAAAAAGTAAATCCCCATGAAACAGATACTCGAATATGTGATGATTAGTGATATCGGGGGATATGTCAAGAGTACCACGGCGTGTAGAGGCCGGATGGTATAATCGTATAGGTGAGACTGCCAGGTTTTTTTCTCTGGTAAATCCCGAAACTCAAGATCGGCTAACTCACGATCTCGTATTCTCTTATTGTAAGAGGATTGGTTAGTTGATATGCGCAGAACCGTTGGTACGAAAAGGTCGACGGGGGTTTCTTCATCAAGTATCTGACGTCTGAGAGATGTGTTCTGGGAAAGGTTTGTGGCGATGCGCTCCAAGCTCTGCTGTGAAATGTTTTCGTCCTTTGCGAACGTCTCTTTAAGCATCATCTTCATCGTCTCGGCATTATCTCTCGGCAAAGTTTCTGGTAAGAGGAAAACAATCAGAGCCACATTGAGACCACATACAATGACCATGACCCACATGGTGGCACGCCAGTCCCAGGCTTCTGCCACAGCTCCGCCAAGAATTGGTGAAAGGAAGGGGCCAAGAAGCGGCCCCATGTAGAAAAGCCCCAAAGCAGTACCCCGTTCTTCTGGTATGTATAGGTCTGATACTGTACCTGCGCCACATGCTTGAACCGAGGATGCACCTACGCCAGCCAACAATCGAAGAACGATCAATGAAGATATGGAAGGAGCAACGGCACATGCAATCGAGAAAGCAAGGAACCAGGTAAATGAAATGACATAGACGGATCTACGGCCATATTTTTCGGAAAAATTGGACCACCACATAGGGAATATTCCCATTGAGAGCAAATAAATACCAACCGACACATTAACCATTGAAAGCGTTGTGTCAAGATCAGACGACAAGTCCTCAACAGCAGGAAGTAAAATGGAGGTTCCCATTGGACCAGATATCCCTGCAAATGCTACAACACACACAATGATGAATTTTTGATTCTGCCCGTAGCTTCTGGGATCGTAGTATTCTGGCAATATCGTGATAGATGAGAGCATGCCCCTTCGTTCATTGATGGGAACGCGGTTCAAAGAGACTATGGAGCTAGCTGATGGTCTAGATTTTACAGAGTCGATACCTTCTGGCAGCAGACATGCGCCTTGCGATGATTTATGTTCCTTCGTAGGTGCATGATCTTCGTCCTGTGTTGGCTTCGCATCCTTCGGTAGGTGCTTTTCATGGAACGACTGTGGTTCTTGGTGTGCGTGTGTCTCAGAATGCAGAGATAATTCTGCAAGAGAGCTCGCCAAAGATTCGATATCAGACATGGTGCGCCTGACTTTTCAAATATGCCACAACGCGTGTGAGTGCTGGATATTTCAGAGTCGGGCGACAAGTTTCGTGAACGGAAACAGAAGCGGGCACCAGGCAGAACAAACTCAAAGTATGAGGAGTTGAAAAGAATTCCACTAGGATCTGGTCAATTCTATTGGCTTGATACGTGGGTTCGGTGCGTCACACGCTTATCTTGCAACAGATTGTTTATGGTCACAAGACCTATTAGCGAACCCGAGTCAAAGTCTTAAAGGCTATCCAGATAAAAAATCCAAGCTCGAGTTCAACGACGGAAACAGGCGAAATTTTGGAATACTATCGAATAGGTGATTGAGGACGCTCAAAATAGTGGAGGTACGCGGGGAGAATTCTTAGCCGTATTCACTACAACGGACAAGTTGTATGCGCGGCTTTTCCCCAGGTAATCGGCGAAGACTTCTACCGATCGGCCGATAGTGCACAACCATTTGCCGAGGGATGCGCAGCGAAAGTTTCAACAGCCTTCGAGCTGATGTAAAACAAACTACTCAACGTATAGCTATATTTGGAAGTGGAACACAATACTTGTCACAATGATTTCAAAAAAAATATTAGTAAGCACTCAGAAAAATAAATGTGGGGGTGATGACTCAAGAGACAGGGCTCATACGCGGTATCTGACTGCAACGAAACCGGGCTAGCTGGCCGTTGTGCCAAGTATACTTTCTTCGGTTGTAACCTCTCTCAATAATTCCGAGAAGTTATTAACAATAACAGAGATTCACACAGAATTCATTGCTTTCAACCAACCAGTCCTTGTTATTTAAGCGAACGGGCGTTTAAGGCAAGCCCACACAAAAGTACAGTAAACATGCCGAACATCCGCGGGCTGCTCGTACCACGCTTTTCAAACGGCTTTCAGTAAGGCGAAATCAGGCGTTATAGTTTGAAACCAACCCATTTAATGACTTCCACTATCAGGTTTTCAATGATTTTGTGGCACTTGTATCCAGACATTGTGTTGAATTATTGTTCCGTACCTTGCACGTGCTACCAAATACCAACACACTTTGTAGGTTGAAAAATTTAGATAATATGCTGACATTTCTTAAACCACGAATTTTCATTAATGTTTCCAGTTCTCAATCCTCTTCCCCTTCGTGCACGTGCTCCAAAAAAACCGTTTAACAATACGGTCTCGCCCTCGGTCTCTCGCTCCAAACGATGAACCTGCACGCCAATGTTTGATACTGGGCGCACCTATTCCCGCCACCGCCATTGTTGTAACCACATCGTGTTTGGAAATTCATCTCGAACTACTGGACTTGGTAGTGCTTGAAGGTCGCAAAAATAGTGCCCTTGACGGAATTTTAAATCCGAAAACCACAACTCTTGCTGTGGATAGAACATACTTTCGCTTCGATTTGTGGCAATCGAGTATCCGCAAAATTCGTTCCGATCCGATTTGCGATAGAGGGTCAAGAATTGATACCAATCCTCATTCCACGTAAAGTCGTCGCAATTCCTTCTGAATTCTAGATAATCATGACGATTTTATCCAGAGACTTCTTGCCGCTAGCTATCTTACGAACAGCGTTTTGCGTGGTTGTATTTGTCTCTGGCATCATTGCACTCCGCGTGCACCAGATTATAGCCTGGGCAGTACTTTCCCGTGTGCCACGCTGGTATTACACATGCATTGATTTGACCAAGGTGTATTTTCTATACTTGATCACATTTATCACGTCATTTTCTAGTCCGTGCAAGATCAAAATTTCATTCCGCGCTTCAGAATTGCCCGAGCAAAATACTTTCAGAGTCGATGCTGATGGGAATTTGATCTCCAGCTTGTCACCAAATGCGGTCTACATTTCAAACCACCAGATCTACACGGACTGGATGTTTTTCTGGTTTTTGTCTTACACGAGTAACTTAGCGAACTCTATTTACATCGTGATAAAGGAGAGTTTATCGAAAGTTCCTTTATTGGGGCCAGGTATGCTGATATACCGTTTCTTATTTTTGCTGAGAAAATGGGAAACAGACAAGATTAATTTGACGAATAGGCTCTTATCGATTGACGCAGATGCCCGAGGAATGGGTCCTGCAGCGGGTGTGTCCCTTATATCTTCTTCTCAGACAGCCAATCCCGGCATCATTCTGTGGCCAAAGGGCATTTCCAATGACCCGCGTGATATGAGTAATTATCAACTCGTCATATTCCCCGAGGGTACCGTGCTCTCTCCGAACACTCGCCAAAGGTCAGAAAAGTACGCGCAAAAGGTGGGACGAGCTAGCTTTGACCACGTACTACTTCCTAGAGCTAGAGGGCTCTTTCTCATGTTGCGTCTGTTGAGAAATACGATTGATGTAGTTTACGATGTCACCTATGGCTACTCTGGATTGAGACCTGAGGAATATGGTGAAGAGGTATTTACACTTAAGGCGTTGTATTTACGAGGAAGGGGACCTCCGGCTGTGGATTATCACATCCGCGGTTTTTCGATCAAGGATATACCATTGGGTGATGACGATAGTCTTGACATCGATGACGTGGATGTCATAACCTTGAGGGAATTTGAGGATTGGTTATACGGGGTTTGGTCTGAGAAGGATAAGCTTATGTCGTATTTTTATGAGACAGGTTCCTTCGCTGTCGAAGAGGACCCGACTATGCAAACCGTGATTGCCGACTTCAAGTTAAGAAGCAGGTTTGAGATTCTCACTCCTTTTGCTATGCCCGGTATCCTCTTGTTGTTTGGCTATTGGTTTGTGAAGAATGTGCTATGTGCCTACGTGGCTGCAAATTTTGTTTGAAGACATGTCAGACTCAATAGAGCAATACCGCTGATACAGAACCTTTCAACAAGATCCCTTTCTATATTATGATTTATGCCTCTTACATGCTTTTACTTCGCTTAACGGTGTTCATCATGAACTCAAATAATATATAATAAACTGAATTATCCAAGAACCTATCATTATAATGGGTTCACTTAACCTTCAAAGCATTCTTGTCAGGGCTTCCTAACACGTCCGTATTGCGCGATAAATTGAAATCATCTTCGATGACTCACCGATACTCCATATGAC
The DNA here is from genome assembly GCA_030583255.1 of Metschnikowia kunwiensis. Classification (NCBI taxonomy): domain Eukaryota; kingdom Fungi; phylum Ascomycota; class Pichiomycetes; order Serinales; family Metschnikowiaceae; genus Metschnikowia; species Metschnikowia kunwiensis. The sequence goes on from JAJMHQ010000028.1 coordinate 28,507, forward strand.
ATTCTAAATGGCTGTTACGCACGCAGAAATACACTCAAAAAAATTCACCTTGTTTTGTGAAATGTGTTACATCGTCTCCCACCAATTCTTCAAAAGACCTTTAGTTTAGTAAAGAAAATCGTATCAGTAAACACCCACAAGATAAAGATTGCGGGTAAATCACTCCCAACACCTTTCGTCTCGCGGACGTCGCAAAATTGAGCGCAAGTCACGTGGAATGGTTCTGGGTCAAAGGGTACGTTTGGTTTTAGTCTTTATTTTCATTTTTTTTATTATCTTTACTCAAATTTAGCCTTGAATGGATATATTACGAGCTTGACACAAATTTTAAGTACTAGAGGGTCTATTTGATATTTTTTCTACATCAATTTCTCAAATTAATATTTTTCAGCAAGACCCTTTTTTTCCGTTCCTAAAAACCCTACGCCGGTTTCCAGGTTACACCAGTTTCTAGATTTCGTCAAAATTTTGATATTCCTAAAATCTCTCCGACAGACCCTTTCAATGACTTTAGTAAAACTAAATAAGCTTATAAGGTTGCAAGAAGATTGTCTCAGCTTTTGTGCGCGATCACCTGTGGAGTTGTACTAAATGGACGTCAAACAGTGTTCGTGCACAACTGCGACAATTTGCGAACGTTGCAAAAAAATACAAAACACCATTTGGCTAGCAAGTTTCAATACATTGTGGAGACAGTGGTGGATCAAACACAAATCTAACCAGTGAAGTTGCTTTGCTGAAACACTAATTAAACCCATCTTACACACTCGCAGTATTGCAAGAGATATAAAACATGTGCTTTCCTTGCCTCCTATGCTGTCCTCGAATAAGTCCACTCATGTTCGGGGTAGCCACTTTACACAAGTATTTCTCACTTCTTTTGCTCGTTGTTTCTTTTTTCCTATTGGGATTTCTTCTCATAGGAGGAGCTTCCACCGAATCTGCCTACCTGTCAATATATCTAATAAGAATGAGATACAACGACAGTAGTATCGAAGCGGATGCACTTGGCAACAACACTACCAGTTTGTCAGGTCTCACGGTCCGCGCCAACTACTTGACTTTGTGCGCGAGTGCCGCTGGCGAAATGGTGTGCACCACCAGCAGAAACACAACGGGATTAGGAAGCACCTTCAGCAACAACCAGAACAGCAATGTCCATAGCGTGAGCTTGATTGCAATATCTACAGCTTTGTCTCTGGTATGTAAGCCTTACATACTAATAACAACGCTTGTTTTAGTGCTCTTGATGCTTGTGGTAGTGCTTTGGCAGATGATGCCCTTTGTGCCAGGGAAAGTTATGGCGCGGAAAGTATGCGCTGCCATGGCGTTGTTAGCGAGTCTTCTATGGGGCCTAGGCGCAATGCTTCAACACCAAGCAATAGTAAGTGCGCAGGCATTCGTCGAAGCGTCTACAGAAGACTATATATACATGGAGCGGGGATCCAAGGCCGAAGCGCTCTCTTGGACCGGATTTCTGCTCTTGGTGATGACTTTTTTCGCTTTGCTGTTCAGAGTGCTCAGAGACCACCGGCAAATGATGGATTTTGATGAAAAATGCTGAGGGTACGGCACTTACTTTGAGTCTGACACAGACGAATATTAGCATGACAATCTTACAAGAGTAAAAATAGCTAGAGGAGTTATCTGAAATGAAAAATGAGAGAAAACATGAAAAGTTATCTAGTCTAGTGTAGTCTCGTCAAGACTCTGTGCGACAAAGTGGGCGCAGTGATGTTGCAGAATTCATAAGGTAAAAAACCATCGCGTTTGGCCCACACGCGCACGCCTGAACAGATCACGCGTATGTCACGTGCCACACTCTGGTCTGGTTGAGTTTGATTTCCACCTTCTTGACCGCGACAGTCAAAATTTATCAGTGTGTTTACTTCCCTACTAAGAAGAACGCTTCCATAATTATGAACCACATGGAGCAGATCGACGGCTTTGTCAGCCGGCTCAAAAATGCGGAAAATGATTACAAGGAGTCGCAATCAATTTTGCTGGAGCTTTTGGACATGATCGAAGCATTCAATGGGGCCACTGAGTACGCTTACTTCTTGAAGACTCTTATTCCCATATTCATCGATAAGCTCAATCTGGTGCCAATTTCCTTCGCAAGCAACAGCCCAGAGAACAAGCTCAGAAATCTGATTCTCGAAATTATTCACAGGTCCATTATGACGGAAACATTTCAGCCTTACTCGGAGGATATCTTGACCTGTTTGACGGGAATATTGCAATCAGAAAATGAGGACAACGGAGTATTGTGTATGAAGATCATCACCACCTTGCACAAAGCATATAAAGCCCTGTTGTCTGAAAAAGTGGAGTCATTTATTGAGATCATCAATCAAGTATACGACAATATGGAGGAGACTTTATTGGAGGTCTTTTCCAACCAACAAAGTCAATCGCCTAAACCCGAGATCGATGAAAATAAAGATTCTTCATTCCATGAGGATAAAGACTCGAAATATCTTTGTCGCGCAATGAAATCGTTCAAAGTTTTGGCTGAGTGCCCGATTACAATGGTTTCGTTGTACTCTTCATACAAGTCTTTGGTGCAATCTTCGCTTCCGAATTTCTTGCCTAAAATCATTCATATCTTGATGCTACAGGTTCAGCAGCAAAAGCAATTTCGTGAACAGCAACTTCAGCTTTCAACTTCTGTCACTGCTATCCTGCCGGATATCACCAATAGACAGGCATACTCAGATTTCATCTTGGGTCAGGTCAAAGCTACGTCTTTTCTCGCATATGTCTTCATAAGGGGATACGCCAGCCAAAATTTGTCTGCAAACCATGCTAAAATTGTCCCAGACGTGATTTTGAGACTTCTTCAGGACTGCCCGGCGGAATTATCTGTCGCTAGGAAGGAATTGCTTCATGCTACTCGTCACATATTATCTACCTCTTTTCGCACCCAATTTATTCCCAAAATTGAGTTGCTTTTCGACGAGAAGATTCTCATTGGACATGGCTTGACATCATTTGAGACATTGAGACCATTGGCGTATTCAACCGTGGCAGACTTCATACACAATGTGCGTAACGAGCTCACACCGAAGCAAATCTGGTCGACTGTCCAAATTTACTGCGCTCTTTTGAAGGACGACACTTTAGCTTTGACAGTTCAAATTATGAGCGCCAAACTTCTACTCAATTTGGTGGAGCGAATCATGAAAATGCCCAATAAGCTTGAAGGCAGACATTTGTTCATGATGATAATTGACTCTTATGCCAAGAGATTCCACAGTCTTAACAGAAAATTTCACTACATTTTGAAGAAGCACAAACAATTTGAAGAGCAATTGAAGGTCAAAGAGGTCGACGTGAAACTTGCAATCAAACGTTACAGCTCCAAAATCGATGACCCGTTGAACCTAGATGCAAAACATTCAACCGAATGCGAATCTGAAAAGGCGCAAAAGGATAATTTCGAACTAGTCGAGGAGGGTATCAAAGACTTTGCAGGTGATAAAATGGATATTGATACCATGCAATCACCCTCCGGAGGAGAGATTGATCCCGCAGATATCGACGACATTTTCAGCATAGAAGAGCTCTCGCCAGTATCAGTGTCTTCGCATTCGTCTAATTCAGATCTCCTCAAAGACGCGAGATACTTGTTTCGCACATTGATGACGTTCCTCAAATCTGTCGTATTTGGCCTCAAGAACTGCAACCCACCAGTCCCCCCACAACCAGTACAAGACCCAAATGTTCCTGGTCAAGTCGTAAACTACGACAAGTGGAACGACTCGGCAAAATTGACATCTTTGGAGGAGATAAGGATCTTGAAAAGTTTTTTCCGTGGAGGAATAAGCTGTTTGAAATTTTTCTCAGTTTCCAAACCAAAGCAGGCTGCGCAAGCCAAGGCTTTTGATTTTTCCACTGGTGGACCTAATCTTCCGATCACATCGTCCAAAGAAGAAAAAGATCTCATGGAAATTTTTGCTACTATCTTTATCCACATCGATCCTGCGTCCTTCAATGAGATAGTCAGTGATGAGCTTCCTTTTATGTTTGATTCCATGCTCGATAATGCCGCCCTTTTGCATCTTCCACAATTCTTTTTGGCTAGTGAAATGACGTCCGCTAATTTCTCTGGAATCTTAATGTCTTTTCTCCGAGGTAAGTTGGATCAGCTTGATAAGGCTGATCTCATCAAGTCAAACATTCTTATCAGGTTGTTCAAACTTTGCTTCATGTCCGTGAACCTTTTTCCCACCGCAAATGAGGGCGTGATCCTTCCCCACTTGAATCACTTGATATTAGAGTCTTTGAGGCTTTCGACAAAAGCTGAAGAACCAATTTTGTACTCATATTTGGTGAGGACATTGTTTAGAAGCATAAGCGGAGGCCGGTTCGAGAATTTGTACAAGGAAATAATGCCAATTTTGCCTGTGTTGTTGGAGAGTCTTAATAAGCTAATTGCGAATTCCAAAAGGTCATACGAGCGTGACATCTATGTTGAATTGTGCTTGACTGTTCCAGTTCGTCTTTCTGTTTTGGTGCCTCACTTAAACTATTTGACAATTCCCTTGGTGTACGCTCTTAACGGATCGCAAGAGCTTGTGAGCCAAGGTTTGAGAACTTTCGAATTATGCGTGGACAATCTAACTGCTGAATACTTCGACCCCATGATTGCGCCTGTGATTGATGAGATAATGGCTGCGTTGTGGAAACACTTGGAACCAGTCCCTTACCACCATCAACACTCTCACACTGCTATACGGATTCTTGGGAAACTCGGAGGAAGAAACCACAAGCACTTGAAGCCTTGCAATTCGTTGAAACCTCAGTCCGAGTTGGACCAAGATATTTCGTCACTATTCTCGATTCATGGCTTCGAGGATAAGGTCCCTCTCTCAATCACCCCTGGTATCGAGTCTGCTATTGAGTTGATAGAGGATCCAAGACTGAAAGCTCACTACAGAATAAGTGCGTACAAATATTTGTCAAGCATTTTGAAACTCTTCATTGATACAAATCCAATACCTCAAGACTTTGGTGCTTTCGTCCAGGATCAGGTTGAGTTTTTGAAGTCTGAGGATTTGAGCGAGTTTCCAGAGTTGGAACCTTCAGATATAAAGGATGGAGCCAAGCTCAATCGCCAGCAAGAGTTGTTTGCAAAGTTGTTGGAGATTCTTTTCTTTTCCTTGTCTATTCCTGAAATCGCTGACGAGGCGAGCAAGTTGATCGATAACATCACGACTCATTTTACGTTGATTCACTTGGGGACGTCGTCGATTTACAAGATCAAGAAAGACAGGCCTTTTTCTGTTAGTGATCAAGAAGGGCACGCTTATATTAGTGAAACTGTCTTTTTCAATGCTGTGAATTATGCCTTAAGCTTCTGGGACAAGGAGGTGAGAGCGAAGGGCATAGATACAATCAGGAATCTCTACAGCACGACTGTCAAGTTGTTTGGGTCCGATGAAAACGCTCTATATTCTCCCACGTTTCGCACAATGCTTTATAAGTTCACTCATTGCTGCTATAGCGAGTACTATCACACAAAGCTTGGGGGTGTTCTCGGGCTTAAGACTATGTTTGAGGATTTGAATATTCCTCCAACATGGTTTTTCAAGCGTCAGTTCGAGCTTGTGAGGTCTATCTTCTTCATTTTACGAGACACACCAGATACGGCTCCATATGAGGTGCGTGGCTTGGCACAAACTTTGGTTTTGAACATCTTGAAGGAATGCAATGCGGGTGTGTCTAAGGAAACGATGCTTGAAAAACCCTTCCAAACCTTGGTTGGAGCGCTCGTGTATGATTTGGCGAGCGCAGTGCCGATCGTGAGAGAGGTGTCACAAAAGTCCTTAAAAGTCTTGTCTGAGACGACGAATGTCTCAGTTGCTACTATTATGGGCCCTTCAAAGCATCTCCTTTTAACACCGATTTTCGGTAAGCCCTTGCGAGCCTTGCCTTTTCCTATGCAAATTGGAAACATTGACGCTATTACATTTTGCTTGGGATTGGAGGATACGTTTCTTACTTTCAATGATGAATTGAACAGGCTTTTGCTTGAAGCATTAGCCTTGGTTGATGCAGAGGACGAATCTTTGGCGAATGTGCACCGTCTTTATGAGCATAGGACGTCCAAGCAATTGATTGAACTAAGGGTCGTGTGTATAAGGCTACTTTCTTTGGCACTTACGAAACCTGGTTTCTCACTTGGACCGTTATCTGAGGCTAGAATAAGAATTCTTGGTGTTTTTTTCAAGGCACTTTGCAATAAATCCACAGAAATCATCAATGCTGCTCATTTGGGCTTGAAGTCCAGTCTTGACGAGAGTGCCAAGCTTCCCAAGGAGTTATTGCAAAATGGCCTTCGGCCAATGCTTATGAATTTATCAGATCATAAGAAGTTGACAGTGTCGGGTCTTGAGGCTCTTGCGAGGCTTCTAGAGTTGTTGATATCTTACTTCAGAGTGGAGATTGGGCGCAAATTGCTCGACCATCTCATGGCGTGGGCGCAAATTAATACACTTCGTCTGATTGCAGGCCAAGATTTGGAAAACAATCACACTGTCCAAATAGTAATGGCAATTCTCAACATATTTCACTTGTTGCCTGCCAAAGCTTACACATTCATGGAGGAGATCATCAACACATTGCAATACTTAGAAGGTCATTTGGATCGTCATGAAAATTCTCCTTTCAGATTACCAGTTCTTAAATTCCTCAACAGGTTTGCAGAAAATTGCTTGGACTATTACATTGCAAATTTCAAGAACAGAAAGTTGGGCAATATGTTGGCATACTTCGCTGGTGCTGAGGATGGTCCTCGTATTCGAGAATTTTCGAAAGCAAAAATGGGCGAAATTATGGCGGATGTGAGGAACGAGTCTGTCGATGAGATCAAAATCACGAAATTTGCGAACGCGGTTGACTTGATAGGTGCCATTGCTGGCCATGATACGGAATGGTTCAATGAACAAGCCCCCTTATTGGAGTCGTTGTGCGAACTTATGAAGATCGTGGTAGAGATAAAGTCACGCTTGCCTTTGATCTCCACTGCACATTTACAGGCAGAACAAGCAATTGGAAAGTTGCAAACTGTCTGCGTATCGTTTGCGAAACAAGCGAATGAAAATAAGGACATACTCTTTAAGGTTGTCAACAGCATGTGTGAGCTTGATATGAAAGTGAGCGTGGACATTGAGAATTTCTTCTTTGAAAATGTGGTGTTATCGGATGACTTGGATTTGAAGTTGGACTATTTGGACAAATGCGTGGAGTTTATCGCTGAAGACACGCATTTGAAGGCCAAATCGTTTTTCTTGAAGAAAGTCTTTGATTGCATTTACTTGCGTGAAATTGAACAAGTTGGTAACGCAGATGCGTTGGTTGGAACACGTGCGGACTGGTTGGAAAAATTCTCCGATAATATCTGGAAGTCAACCAATGATATCATCACGGACAGGACATCTGGAACGATAGACTCTTACCGTTTTGCTCTTCTCGAGAGCACAGCAATGCTCCTCAGGTGGTCCGCAGAACAACTCACGAGTCATAAGAAGGACATCATCAAGTTCAGTTGGAATTACATCAAATTGGAGGACAACATTACGAAGCAGGTAGCCTACGTTACCACCTCGTACTTCATCGCTGCGTACGAGACCCCTCCACAAGTAGCAACCCAGGTGTTTGTGGCTCTTCTCAGAACGCATCAAAATGACTCAAGACATTTGGTGCGACAAGCGCTTGATATACTTGCTCCTGTCATGTCTTTGAAACTAGTTGATGGCGAGTCACCTAACAGTTGGTTGAAATGGCCGAGGAGGGTGCTTTCGGAAGATGGGTTTAATGTTACACAGGTATTGAATGTCTACCAATTCATCAACCAACACCCTGACCAGTTCTATATTGCGAGAGAGCACTTCATTTCCAATATCATCACTGCAATGGGTAAATTGACAATTTTAGCCAATACGGCTTTGGAAAACCAAGTTCTTGCGATTGATTTGGCCGAGCTCATTCTTAACTGGGAAAACAAGGCGAAGGCAATCCAAAGACGAAAGGACGAAAGTGAACGAATGGATGAAGACACTGAGGGGAAGGAAGCTGGATACACTGATGACTTCACTACATCTGATGGATACAGTATCCCATTCGGTCAGAAAGAGGCTTGCGTCACTTTCTTGGTCCGCTACGTATGCATTAGCCCTCAGCGTGCGTCTGAGAATGAATTGGGTCAAAAAGCACTTGGGATTTTGAACGATCTTTTGAGCCCTGACCACTGGCCGGATGTTTCTGTAAAGATCACATTCTTTGAAAAGTTTTTGTTCTCGAATGACTTGAATTCCTCGAGTCATCTTGGTTACTGCTTGAATGCATTAGAAGTTTTGGGTGTCGTTCTCGAGTGGAAGAAGCCCCAGTGGATCCTTGCGAACCTTGAATATCTTCACAAGTTGTTGGAAAAATGTGTGAAATCTGAGAACCACGATATTCAAGAAGTTCTTCAAAGAATTTTGCGCATTATACTTCAAGCGATCGATACTCAAAAGGAAAGCGAGGCCTTGGAAGAAGAAGATTCGGAACCAAAGGCTTTTGTGAACTTGTTAACCACAACTGTGTCGGAAAATCTAGGGGATACTACATCGTTAGCCGCTGGAGTCACATTGTCCTGGACATTGGCCAACTATAAGCCTGCGACTCTTGACCCGTTGATTCCGATGTTGATGCGGACTTTCAACAAGTTGTGCAAGGATCATATAGCCATCACCCATCAGGGAGGACAATCTTCTAAAGACTCCAATTCGTCTGGCGACGAGGCTAAAATGACAACGAAGCTTTTGGAAAAGATCTTAAACTTGTGTTCAATGAGAATTCTGAGCCTTGGGGATCAAAGACGTATCTTTTTGTCTTTACTTGCACAGTTGATTGAGAGATCGCTAGACAAAGATACTTTGGAAAAGATTATCAAGATAGTCAAATCATGGGTCTTTTCTCGTACTGATTTGTTTCCTACTACTAAGGAAAAAGCCGCGATTTTGGCAAAGATGATGATTTTTGAAATTCGTGGTGAGCCTACGTTATCAAAGGAGTTCTATCAGATCATTGTTGACATTTTTGAGGACGAATCTTTCAGCTGTACGGAATTGACAGTACGAATGGAGCAGCCCTTCTTAGTTGGAACGAGATCCTCGGAGGTGTCTATTCGCCGAAAGCTCATGTCGATTTTGAGCAACAGTTTGGAAAAGAACATAAGCAAGCGCCTTTACTATGTCATCCGAGAGCAGAATTGGGAGTATTTGGCAGACTATCCTTGGTTAAATCAGGCATTGCAATTACTTTTTGGATCGTTTGACTTTCATGAGAAGATTGAATTTGTGCCGGATAACTTCAAGCTCTCGCCATTGACGGCCTTCCCATACGAACCCAAGGACATTGAGGTGGACTCCGTTCGACCAGAGTTGGATGAACTTTTGCGAACGCACAACAATTTTTTGAAGGAGGCTTCCGAAGTGTCTGCCGGCGCAGTCTTGGAGCCATTGATCGACATATTCTACCAGAGCAACGATACGGTTCACCGCGTTTGGTCAAAGGTGTTCCCTATTGCCTTTAGGTCCATACCAAGATCTGAACATCTTGATTTCACTAGGTTTTTGGTGATATTGTTGTCAAAGGATTACCACACAAGACAAGCTGACCTTAGGCCCAATATTGTACAGTCCTTGTTGGAAGGTATTTCCCAATGCGAAGAGCTCCAGTTACCGCCTTTTGCAGTGGAATGCCTTGCAAGCAATTTTGATTCCTGGTCTCAAGGACTCCATATTCTCGAGAATATTGAGGAGTCTTCTGTTGGTGGTAACCCTGATGTCCGCGAGGTAACACAAGATGCCCTTTGCAAACTTTATGCTACTTTGAAGGAAGATGATATGTTTTATGGCCTTTGGAGGAGACGTGCGAAGTATTCGGAGACAATTTCGGCTTTATCTTACGAGCAAATTGGATTATGGGACAAAGCCCAGCAGTTGTATGAAACCGCACAAATCAAAGCAAGAAGTGGAGTATTGCCATATGGTCAATCTGAGTACTCTCTTTGGGAAGATCATTGGATCTTGTGTGCTGAAAAGCTACAGCAATGGGACATCCTCACAGAGCTTGCGAAACATGAAGGATTTTCGGACCTTCTTCTTGAATGTGGATGGAGAGTTGCAGACTGGAATGCTGATAGGGACACGCTCGAACAAACTGTGAAAAGTGTGATGGATGTACCAACTCCCCGTCGCCAAGTTTTCGAAACGTTCCTTTGTTTACAAGGTTATGGACAAGAAAAAGAAACACTACAGGAGCTTTCCAGGTTGTGTGACGAGGGCATTCAGTTGGCGTTGAAAAAATGGCATGGTTTGCCGCACAAATTTGGCGATGCACATATACCTTTACTCCACACTTTTCAACAGTATGTGGAGTTCATGGAAGCAAGTCAGGTGTATTCGAGTTTGGTGTCCACAAACGCTCAAAATTTGGACGTCAAGTCCCAAGAACTCAAACGTGTATTACAGGTTTGGAGGGAAAGGCTACCTAATGTTTGGGATGATATCAACATTTGGAACGACCTTGTCACGTGGAGACAACATGCATTCCAAGTGATCAATAAGGTGTACATGCCATTCATCCCTATCTTGCAGCAAAGTAATTCAGATGGAAATGCGAACTCCTACGCGTACAGAGGATTTCACGAAATTGCGTGGGTTATCAACAGGTTTGCTCATGTTGCCAGGAAGCATAATATGCCAGATGTTTGCATCAGCCAGCTCACGAAGATCTACCAACTACCTAATATTGAGATTCAGGAAGCGTTCCTAAAATTGAAAGAGCAAGTTAAGTGTCACTACCTGAATCAAAATGAACTTGGTACTGGCCTTGATGTTATCCGAAATACAAATTTGGTTTATTTCGCAACGCAACAAAAGGCCGAATTTTTCACATTGAAGGGTATGTTTTTGAGCAAGCTTGATCAGAAGGACGAGGCAAACAAGGCATTTGCTACATCTGTGCAGATTGATCTCAATTTGCCAAAAGCTTGGGCGGAATGGGGAGTTTTCAACGATCGTCGCTTCAAGGAGAATCCAAATGATTTGGTCTATGCGAACAATGCCATCTCTTGTTATTTGCAAGCCGCTGGACTTTATAAAAATGGAAAGACCCGAAAGTTGTTGGCGCGGATTCTTTGGTTGATCAGTCTCGATGACTCCACGGGAACTTTGGCGCAAGCGTTTGAGAACTTTAAAGGCGAAGTTCCAGTTTGGTACTGGATTACGTTTATTCCACAATTGCTCACGTCCTTGTCATACAAAGAGGCTAAGTTGGTCAGGCAAATCCTCATCCGTATAGCCAAAAGCTACCCACAAGCCTTGCATTTCCAACTCAGGACTACGAAGGAAGATTTTGCTGCCAAGCAACGCCAGTTTTTGGAAAAGTCACGCCAAAAGGGATCAAATGGGTCAAACTCCCCGGTCTCAGTTGATCCAAAAGATACTTCTGAGGACCCAGAAAAGATCGAGGAGAACCAAGAGATTGAAGGAGGCAGTGAGGGAATGGCTGATGTAAAGGCAGAAAATTCTGAGAAGAAAACTCAAGATGGCAATGCCAACTCCGAAAAGACCACTCAAGACCAGTCTAATCTGGGTTCCGCGATCGAATCTGCCGTCAGTAAGATCGCTGCATCCACTCAATCTATTCGTCGCTCCTGGGAATATGTGGAGGAAATCATGGGCATTTTGAAAACTGCGTATCCGTTGTTGGCCCTTTCCTTGGAGTCGCTTGTTGACCAAATAAACCAAAGGTTCAAGTGCACGGCAGATGAAGATGCTTACAGATTAGGAGTTGCATTATTGAACGACGGCGTCCAGTACCTCAACAGACTTGGAAACCCTCGCGAAGATGCCAAATTGCCTCCAGTCACAGAAGTAAACATCACCCGTTTCGCTGAAACAGTTCTACCAAAGCAAATCCGTGCTGAGTTTGAAAAAGATTTGGTGATCGGCAAACCGAATTTGGAGTCGTATATTGCCAAATTGAGGAAGTGGAGAAATCGTCTTGAGGACAAGTTGGACAGAAGGTTCACTGAGGTGAATCTTGAGAATTTGTGTCCTCATTTGAGTGAATTTCATCATCAGAAGTTTGAAGACATAGAGGTTCCTGGCCAATATTTGTTGAACAAGGATAATAACACGCACTTTGTGAAGATCGAGCGCTTCTTGCCAACAATCGACTTGGCTCGCGGCACAAACGCTTGCTACAAGAGAATTAAAATCAGAGGGCATGATGGCAGCTTGCACAGCTTTGCAGTCCAGTTCCCAGCAGCAAGACATTGCCGCCGTGAAGAATGTTTGTTTCAACTTTTCCGCATTTTCGATGATAGCTTGTCTAAGAAGCCCGAGACTCGACGCCGGAATATCCTGTTCACACTTCCTGTCGCCGTTCCTTTATCACCACATATTAGGATCGTCAATGACGACTCACGGGATATCAGCATGCAGAAGATCTATGAGGATTTTTGCAACAAGAACGGCAAGGATCGTGATGCACCCTTCATTTACACGATCGAAAAGTTGCGTGCGGCCTTTGATCCGCGTCTCCCGAAGCCAGATATTATGAGCATTCGTGTCGAAATATTGAGCGCCATCCAAACACTTTTGGTACCTTCCACCGTTCTCAAAAACTACTTCGTCGATCTCTATTCTAATTTCGAGGATTTCTGGCTTTTCAGAAAACAGTTCACTGCGCAATACGCCTCATTCATATTCTCGACCTATATGATGTGCGTGAATACTCGTCAGCCTCAGAAGATTCACGTAAACAGGGGCTCTGGTAGTGTGTGGACTTCCGACATGTTGCCCTGCAAGATCGCAAGCAAGAGTGCTTCCTTAGATGGATCAAGTGGAGGCAGGCCAGCTCCTTTGTTTTACAACGCCGAAATGGTACCATTCCGGTTAACACCAAATGTCCAGAAGCTCATTGGAGAGCCTGGAATTGAAGGTATTTTATCGATCTATATGTTGGTGATTGCGAGGGCGTTGACGGAGACGAAGTCAGATTTGGACCAGTATTTGACGATATTTGTGAGAGATGAAGTTATGTCTTGGTGCACCCAGCAGGACCCCCCTCGGCCTATCCCACAGGATAGTAAACTTAGAGAGATTGTGATGCTCAATGTTGATCTTGTGATCAAGAGAGTCCTCTCTATGGCACAGGGCTCCACAGGATCAGCTGTGAGCACACAGAGTGTGCTCGAATTGATAGCTCAAGCGGTCAACCCACATAACCTTGCGGCGGCTGACACATTGTGGATGGCTTACTTTTAGAAGTTTCAGTAAAATATATATGACTATCGAATTGGAAAATATTAATTCTCCTATTGGACTGAAGTCGAGGTCAAAGTGCGTTTCTCTGGGTAGCCTTGATTCTCGTACCTCTGTTTGGATTGAAAATAGGTGAAATTGAAAAGAAACACCACTGTTGCGAAAAAGAGAGACACAATTGACAGAACTAAAAGCAAACAGCTCACTATTTGAATGTATACTGTGATATCTAGTGGCCGCACTGGGAGGCGATTTTGATCAAAAGTATATTCGATCATGGGCTCTTTGACCTTCAAACATAGAAACAGGGAGTAAACGTTTGCGGTGAAATCAACGATTTTGAGCATACATGAGATTAACAGACTTTGAAAAGATAAATTTGTGGGCACATTTATAAGGCCCGCCGGGATCATAAGGACACAAAGAAGAAACTGGAGGTTAGTAAAGGTGGTAAATTGAATGTGAAGGTGTTTATTCGCCAAAAAAAATTGAGGGTCCACACTGAGGGTAGACTTCAAGGAAACTGTTAGAGAACAATAAGAAAAGCAAAAGGGAGAACAGGCTATCTGGGACCGGCTACGCTATTTCAATCATACCAGTAGATATCCAAGTAAGCACAGGAGCACAGAGGCTGCCGGACGGTTGTCAACTTCGCTAAAGGGAATGGCGAAGAATATCAAAATATATTGAGCCATCATCAGCCCAATAAAAATGTTAGAAACTAGTTTATAGTCAGCAGAGCGAAAAGGACGAATTGCAAAGGTTTTCTCTTCCCCATAGCGGTTGTTGAAGTCGTCCAGCTGGCACCCATGTGGCATGTTGCAGACACTTAATTCAAGCGTACTACTGGATCTGTTAGAGCGATTTAAAGCATCGTCGGAAGGAATATGTGAAGGAACATTCGAAAAAACAGCGGGTGAGAAGCTCAAAGCAGATTCCTCTGTAGACTCGACAGGGATCCGCTCATCAAAGAGAATCAGTCGTCTGTTCATGTGGGGGAAGTTCTATTGCAAGGTGATGGGAACAAGTTTATGAACTTTTATGTTTACAGAGTGATCGCAGCCAATTGGGAATAGCGCAATGTGGTCGGTAGAACCTGGCTGTGATTCCAATTACAGGTCAAGTACGTCTGCTGAGGAAGCGTTCACAAAAGCATCTTTATGAGAGCCGCCTCAATGCCGCGCAAGCTTCTGCTCTTGGGCGATACGGCTTGTACATTCTCGGACACATCTCACATAAGAATGCTGCAGGGCTTCCACCACAGTCAGTAATATTACTAATTTTTTTGAAAAGGTGGCTTAGGTCGTGTTACATCCAGTCGAGTATCGTCCTTCGGAGCCGTGTAGTGGTGCGGGTATCAGATTCCATATACGCCTCTAAAATATTATATTGGACGAGGTGCAGCGGTGGGCCCGCAAGGTCAAAGAAAGTGCTGAGCATTTAGGGCTTTTGACGTTGTACTAGTTTTATCTCTCATCACCTGTCGAGTTCAAGCATTATGGTGACTACGCGTATCAATCATCATGATTTTCGTCCCGGTACATGTTCATCTTGCAGAGTAAAGCTGACAACTAGCAAACCTCATTTAGGGATAGTTCGCTATTTTTCTTCACCGGATCGTACGGCTCCGTACGGCTCCGCTTCTACATATCAGATAATGGGGTTATCTTGCCCTGGAGTATGCACTGTGGCGTGGGTGGATTACCTCTCGATGGCGGAATTGCGCGATCTTATCTTATCTGCCGAAGCCCGCGTGGGAAACTACATATCCAAAAGTTGTTTGTAAGGTTACATTGGGTTATGGCCACTGGTAACAAATACCCTCTGGTGCATATGTTCATGCACGCCAAGCGGCATTTGATAACCCATTTTGAACCACATCTCGATCACAATCCCAGGATGACCACTATATATTGCGTTAAAACCTAGCCTTTAGAAATGATCTCTGAAGTTTTATTAGATCAGAATTAACGGATACGATCATTCAATTAAATAGAATCATGTCGAATGAGAAATCGGCCACCCAGGTGAGCATTTCTGAGTCGTTCAGCACGAGAGAACAGGAGGATTACGACTTTGAAGACCCTACAAACTACTTCACGGCGTTTGTTGATGAGTATAATCCCAAAGGCTTAAGAAAGCCTACCCAAGAAGAATCCACAACTCTCCGCCGTATTCTTGGGCGGGCTTCCTATTCTTCTTATTTGATTTGTTTGACAGAGTTGGCAGAGCGTGCATCTTATTACTCAACCTCGAATATTCTCGCAAATTTCATTCAAAGACCATTGCCACCCGGAAGCACTACAGGTGCACCTATTTCGTCCACTTCATCACAGTCCGCAGGGGCTTTAGACATGGGAGCGACGACTTCATCAGCGTTCACATTATTGTTAACGTTTTTGGCGTATGTGATTCCGTTGTATGGAGGTTTTGTCGCAGATACGAAACTAGGTAAGTTCAAAGCTATTTGGATTGGTGTTATAGCTGGGTTCTTGGGTCATCTTTTTTTTATCATTGCTGGTATCCCAGCGGTGATTGCAACCGGCCATGCGATAGCCCCTACCGCATTAGGTATCATCTTTTTGGCTTGCGGAACTGGATTTATTAAGCCAAACCTTTTACCCTTGCTCATGAATCAGTACAAATTCGATCAAGATGTGGTGAAGGTTCTCCCTTCGGGCGAAAGTGTTATTGTGGACAGACAAAAGACGTTGGAGAGAATGACACTTTTGTTTTACTGGGCCATCAACATTGGTGCATTTTTTATGCTTGCAACCTCGTATGCCGCCAGAAGAGTTGGTTTTTGGCTTGCCTTTTTTGTACCAATGATCATGTACTTATTTCTTCCATTGGTATTGTTCTACTTGCAAAGCAGGCTTATAATGGAGACCCCAGATGGATCAGTGCTCACAAATGCTTGGAGAATTTTCAGGATAACTTTTAGCGGAAAATTTATCGGCAGATGGAGAGAGGGCGTTTTGTGGGAATACGCGAAGCCATCTAACATGATCGCTCGTGGAAGAACAGTCTACAAGAAGGGAAAAGCTATATCTTGGGATGACCAATGGGTGTTGGACATTAGACAGACCGTTGACGCCTGTAAGATTTTCGTTTATTTTGTCATGTTCAACTTAACTGATGGCGGAATTGGAAACGTGCAGAACGAGCAGGCTGGTGCCATGGTTCTTAATGGTATCCCCAACGACTTGTTTAACAACTTCAACCCGTTGACGATCATCGTCTTGATTCCCATTTTGGACAACGTCGTGTACCCAACATTGAGAAGGTACCACATAGACTTCAAACCAGTTTGGAGAATTTTCCTTGGTTTCTGCTTGAGTGCTGCTTCTCAAGTTGCAGGAGCTGTGATTCAGCATTTCGTGTACAAGACTTCTCCATGTGGAAACCAGGCTAGTACTTGTGCTGAAAGCTCCTCCGTGAATGGATGGTTGGAAGTGGTTGTGTATTCTTTGCAGGCAGCTGGAGAATGCTTTTGCATGACAACTGCGTATGAGTTGGCATATACTAGGTCTCCTCCACACATGAAAGGGTTGGTGATGGCTATGTTCCTCTTTACGAGTGCTATTTCTGCTGCCATTGGCGAAGCGTTGACTGCTACTGTTGTTGACCCATTGTTAGTCAGGACATTTGCTGGTACTGGTGGTGCTGGATTCCTAATTGCCGTTTTGTTTTTGATTCACTTCCGAAATTTACACGTAAAAATGGAGGAGGAGAGGCTCACCAGGGAACATTCACAATACGAAAAGAATGTTTCTGAGCGTCAGGGAGGAAATGGCGAAGAGAAACACAAGGCATTTGATGGGCACGTGAGGGAGGATCTTGCAATCATCAAGTCTAACGTTTAGTCTGTGTTGTATGTTCTATTATTCATTATATAAAAGTATCAATCATACACCATTTATATAGACCAGCTTCTTTATTAGTCGACGGATCCAAAAAAGTGTTCACACATTTTCGTCAAGTCACAAGTTTGGGGTTTTCTTGGGAGTTGGAGGGGCGAAGGGGTCTTGTCTCGAGCCCGCCATTTGAGTATACAAAATTCGTTCCATGCGGGGAAAGATTTTATTACTGAGTTCCACACCTTCACTGAGCCATATTCCCCAAGAACCCATCATGTTGGCCATAAGAATATCAGTAAAGAGGCGGTCTCCAATAACCACAATTTCAGCAGCGTTGTCCACACCGTGCTGGCCAAAATATTCCATGATTTCGTTATAGCAGCCCGGCTTCTTGGTTGAATGACGGAGAACAGTGACACCCGTGTCTCTTTCGATCTTTTCTGCCTGAAGAAATCCCACATCGTCGTCAGTTCCCGCAGAATTTGACACAATCAACAACTTGCCGTCAGGATAAAATTGGCGGAGCCTACCCCACGCTTCCATATATGCTGGCCAAATCTTATCATCCTGATCTTTTGCAAAACAATTATCCTTATCGAGAACAATTCCTTTTACCTGAACCTCGTGGCCAGGGATAATTATTGGGAAAGGAAGCTTATCAAATGACGGAACAGTTAAATGGGGTAGGCAGAGCGCTGGGTTGTAGGCTAAACGAGAGATATTAGCAACTGCACTGGCGTTGAATAACTGCATATTAAAGTGACAAGAGAGAACGTGACCTTAAATAAAGAAACTTGTGGATCTCGCTAAAGCGGATGAGCTTCTTATCGCCAAAACGCGACTTGCAGTACCCGTGTCCCAGGTATGAGTACAAGACTTCGAACAGTTCGATCGTCATAGTTGAGCTGAGGTCACTACTACAATATTTCCTGCGATATCAAGCAATTATTTGTGGCATTGAATACATGGAAGGGAGACAACGACAGTCGTTCACAAATGAAGGCACAACCCTGATTGGTGTAAAATATAGTTTTGATTGAATTTTCGCCTTCAAAATTTCAAACCAGATTCTCGCTACTAATTGCACGATTTTCTAGCTGTGTATCTACTCCGTTATGTTTTGTGTCGTCTCGTACGCTTTTTCTATATGTTGCACTGGCGGTTTTTTAATATGACCTCGTTGCGTATGAAAAAAAAAAAGAGAACGCAAAGCGTCATAGTGTCTGGGTATAAAGTCGGAAGTTTTCTATTAACTGACTGAAAGAAGATTACCCTAGTGAAAAGCGTTCCCATAAAATCAGCTAAGAATTGTGTTATCTATTCCGAAAAGCAGTATTAATTCTTATTGGACTGCCTTTTCTGGAGAAGCGCGACCAGGCCTGTGGGCGCTCAGTAACAAGCGATCGCGTGTTCATTGGATCGGGTCGACCTCAACACCCCAACGTCACATCCATGAGTCAAAGTCACAGTCGAGTCAGTCGGGGGAACGGAAATAGAGCCAAAAAGAATACTGGTGTCTCTTCGAGTGAAAGAGGGCAAGACGAGGAACTAGCAAGCGATGAAGTCCAGTGCATCATCTGTGCTGAAAAAATCATCTATTCGGCAATCTCGCCATGTAACAATGTGACATGCCATGTATGTTCTTTCCGTCAAAGAGCACTTTACAAAAAGAAAACCTGTCTAGTTTGCCGAACCGACCATGACGACGTCATTGTTACCGAGCGAGTTTTGGACGAGGCCAAATTTGCAGATTTTGTCACTGCTAGCAGACTCATTTACTCGCAGGAATACGACCTTCATTTCACGACTCAGTACGTGAAGGACGATACATTGAAGCTTATTCTGTACGAATGTCCCGAGTGCCAGGTGTCGTTTAAGAAATTTCACTTACTTCGTGAGCACACGAAAACTGAGCACGAGCAGCAATACTGTGAAATTTGCGTTGACCACGGCAATACTTTCATATGCGAGTTGCCTCTACTCACTCAGAAACAGCTCCAAAGGCATATGAATGAAGGAGATAAAGACGGCTTCAAGGGACATCCGAAATGTAAGTTCTGCCGTGGAAAGCGATTTTACTCCGAGGACGAATTGAATCTTCATATCAGAGACCGCCACGAACGATGCTACATTTGCAACCAGGATAACTACCAGGTTTCCGACTATTATCGCAATTACGACGACTTGTACGAGCATTTCCGCAGCGCTCACTACGTGTGCTCGATACCGCTGTGTGTAGAAAAGCGGTTTGTGGTCTTCCGTGAAGACCTAGACCTAACAGCACACATGTTGAAGGAACATGGTGGGATCGTGGGTCAAAGTGGCCGGCTTGTTATTGGTGCAACATCGACGCAGTTCCAATCCCAGCTCTCAACATTCAATGGTCGTTCTCTGGGAACTAGTCTGCGGGAGAATAATAATTTCAACTTGAAGCAGCGTCGTCTTGGCGAGCGTGTGAAACACTACCTTCTGAATGATGGCTCCAAGCTTTCACAATTCGAGAAAATCAACGCTGATTTTAAATCCAGGAGAATCTCAGCTTCCGATCTAGTAAAGCAGTACCGCAACCTTTTCAATAGCAGTGATATCCAAGAAATCTCATTGGTTCTCTACGAATTCATTGAGCTTCAACCAGCACATTCTGATCAAAGAGCCTCGTTGCAGTCAGCCCTTGATCAATTGACTACCAGTGTTGCTACTACTTCTTCGGCCCGCAGTTTCCCATTACTTTCGAAATCACTGAATGGCGACGTCTTGAAAAACCTGTCATGGGGTTCAGGTATTGGCGGTTCTAGAAAGACCTTGGACGAACAATTCCCTGCATTGAAGAAACCGCCTAAAGCCAAGCAACCTCCCATCAATACCCAAATCAAGTACACTGTACTCAAGAAGAAACCTGAGCCAAAGCCAAAGGTGACAATTAACTCTTATAAAGGAAACACCCTGTTCAGACCTTCTTATCTTGAAAATTCCAAATCAGAGTCTTCACTTTCGTCACTTCCGAGGCTCGGCCTGTCGTCCAACTCTTTCCCCCAAACAGGGCTGACATTCGTTTCAACAGGTTCCTCTATCAGTCTGTCTAGAGAAACATCGAGGCCACAATCGCCAATGTTGAGAGAATCCCTGGTCAAAATATCTGACGCAAAATTCCCTGCTTTGGCAGCAAAGAAGAAGAGAGAAATTCCCCCGGTAAAACCAATACAGAATCCCGTTACCGGTTGGGGTCCAGGCTTAGTAGCCCATGAACCAGAGCGGAAGGATGACTGGGGGATTCCTATAATAGACAAGAAAGCGGAAAAGGCCAAGAGGAAGGCCGAGAGAGCGAACTCGAAAGAAGCTTCGAAAAGCCGATAAACCGGCTAGGCTGGCTGGTTATCTTGATGGTGTCTTTGTTTGATATATAAAGACAGGGTCCTTATCCGCTACTTCCCTGTATGACTCTATGTTGCAGGACTTTTATTCACTTAAGCCAAAGGCAAGTCAATTCTACTCCAGAACCGAAGTGCTTCCATCGAGCGTGTAGCATCATTCTTCACTTAGAGTTTATCCATCTACAACTTTCCCAATTTTTTTTTATGTTAGACCTTCGTACAACTTACCGAAACAAAAGACATCCCTTTCAATTTTTGGTGGGAGGTTCTAGAAAAGCCTACTGCATCATGCGCGATGCATAGCTTGCCTACACTCAGGAGATCCCATACTCAGATCGTATCCGTCACTTCTTTGGCATTCTATCAATAAGTACGCATCTACTTGACGCTTTTATACGGCATCCCTAAAAATCTCAGTATACCAGAATTATGTTCCGCAGGGGCTGTTTTAGGTTGCGAACAACCATAGCCAAAGTTCCAAGGCAATACGGGGAACTCAACCTTCCCAGTGTCCCTCCAACTGCCTGGTTTGCGCCAATTCAAATCAGATATAACTCCCGGAACAACGGGAAAGTAGAATCTGAATCTTTCAAGTCGAAATCTGCTGGTGAAAACTCCGCGCAGCTAAAACTTGACCAACCTCAGCTCATGATTGCGTTTACATGTAAAGTCTGTGATACTAGGTCTTCCCATACGTTTTCCAAACAGCTGTACACCAAGGGTTCGGTGCTTATACAATGTCCTGGGTGTAAAAATAGGCACTTGATAGCGGATAACCTCAATGTGTTTCGAGACGAGAAGGTGAATTTAGAAGATCTTCTTAGAGCCAAGGGGGAATCTGTAGCACAATCTACGAATGACTTAGCCTTTGAGGATATACCTGAATCTCTTCGAACTACACTAGGCAGATATGCCAAAGACGCCCCCGAAGAGTACCAACCCAAGGAGGCTGAGAACCAATACCTAAACCTGGGGAAGAATTGAGTCATAGGTTGACTGGCTAAGGAAAGGCGCACCACTTGTGTGATTTTCAGGTCAAATGATAAATGTAAGTAGAAATAACCATGAATAAATAGAGGATACTATAGACTAATGATTGAATTGGAAATCGGCCATATTCGGAATTTTCCATATTGCAAAATGACTGTTCGCAATGCGGAAGTGCGAAAAAAGAAAGACACTCCAGAAGCCATTTCGGCCAGTGGTGGACCAGGAAATTGAAACACGCTCTCGGTTTAGATAGATATCAGGAGACAGACATGATGTATACTCGAAACCTTGTAAAATATGCGATCAGACCGACCACCCGTTTGTACGCAACAGTCTCGAAGAACGAGTCTGTGCTCGAAAGGTACAAGAGTCAGCTTCAGCAAAAAGCCAAAGAGGTAGGTGTATCATCCATCGAGGAATTGAAAGAAAACCTCAAGGATGAGATCATATCCAAGAAAAAACAAATGAATGCCGTGGACCCATTGAAAGATCTTGAGACTTTTGAGAAGGGACAAGCCGAAAAGTTGGAGAAGAGAAAGGCTGCGCAGAAGGAATCGAAAGTTAGAAACGCTATAGATTCGTCGATCCCAAAAGCCCCATACAAGACCCTCTCTTCTTTTGTTGATGTGGACAAGATTCGTCAGTTGCCAGAGAAAGAGCTCAAATTTATTTGGAAGGCGAGATTCGAAAGCAACGATCGAACCATGAGCGCTGCATTGTCTGGTCCGCAATTCGCCAGTCTTTTCGCCAATGCATTCAAAAACCCCAGTTTCGTTTTGCCGTTACCAAAAGAAGAAGAGGGGTACGAAATGCATTTCGTTCAATGGAGTTTCGTGGGGCCTCAGACGACCCATTGCATGTTGACTTCCTTGGCTGAGTACAAGCTTCACAAAGAATATGCCAAGCCCCACACTACGCTCATGTTCCACCAAGAATTGATTGGTGAATCCGGTTTAGTTTTGATGAACGGCCAGCTAGAAGAAGATGTCCCGTTGTCGATGGAGGACGCCCTGTTGCTAGTACTCAATGTTCAGAGGTTTTATGGTGGCTTGAAAGACTCTGCTGGTTCAGAAAGAAAATTGGCTTTGTTGAAAGCTTTCACTCAAGGAGACTCCAGTTTTAACATGGAAAAATTGATCGAAGAGGCGGCTTCACTCGACTGATCCTGAAGACATTATCCATTAGATAAAAGATTGTATATAGAAGTATTGATACTTGATCTATCCGCAAGTTGTATTTTGCTCCATTAACCAAGGTCGAGAAGATCGCCCAAATCATTATTATTGGAGGTATTCTTGTTTTTCGACTGTCGTGACTTTACCGGCTTAGCAGCCCTTGAAATTCTCGTGCTTTGCCTCGGTTTCCTTGCGACCTTCTTTCCCGGAACGTAGTCGTCCTCTACACCGCTGTCCTCCATTTCAGCCTCGGAATCGCTTAAGCTGATCGTATGCTTTCTAGAACGCGTCTCAGCGAATTCTGGGCCCGTCTCATCACTTTCTTCATCTTCAACGACCTTGCTTTTCGACTTGACTCTGGATGGTCTTTTCAGTGTTTTTGATGGCCCCACGCCTTTCCGTTTAGTGAATGGTGTGTTGTTAGATTCTCCATTCAGTATTAAATGGGCTGGAGACTCCTGTTCTGCACAATAGTTTTCCAAAGCCGCAATATCAGAAATTGGCTTCCGTTTCGTTTCAAAGCGAAGTTTGTTCAATAACTGCCGGAAAGAGCGTTTGACCGATGTATCATCACCCAGATGAAACTCATTTTCATCAATATTTATACTCAGTAACAGTTTTGCTGCCTGTAGAATGGTATGTTCCACGTAATCGGTCAAAACCTGCTTGTCATCTTGTTCTATAAATTTTTTGGTCACCTCAAACATTCCTGCCTCTGGCACAAGGTTCAAGTTGGAATCGCCCAAATAACCTCGGAGAATTTTTTGAATTGACGTATTCAGCGTGGCAGGCGCATCTGCTTTACGCTCAATTATCTTGTTCTTGTCGTCAGCTTGGACAGGATTAGCCTTCTTCTTGTGGTAAAGAACGATATCGTTGACATTTGCAATCCTTCCCACAAACCTATTAGAGAATCTTCTTGCATTCTCGACATCGTATTTTCCGGTGTGATCTACTCGGAGTCTTATCAAAGGTAGTATTTGTTCGCTCACAATCGACGAGTTCTCTGTGGACGATAAAGCTTGAGCAATGAGCTCTTCTACCTGCTGATTAAGAAAAGTCAGAATATCAGCTTTAGAAGCCGGGCCCTCAACAAAATCCTCATGTTTCAAATTGACGTCTCGCATTATAAAAGGGCGCACGGTTTGTAATGGTATAGGCGTAATTGTGTAGTTCTTATCCTTGATGTCTAAAATGAATACGTGCTTTTGCGCCGTTTCGCCTTCGCTAAGTGACGTGGCCACGGAAGATCCTGGTTGGAGAGTGTCGAATCCTGTGGTAGGATTATACTGAGGGAACGGAATGCATTCATGCTCGTGACCCCATAACACAAAGTCAAGAAACGAAGGAAAAAAGTCTTCAGGAACATAAGAAGTCATCGAATGACGAAAGTGATTCTGATGCACACATAATAGATTAAAGAAATCAGAATCTAACTTGGGCTTTTGAAATGTCACATCTCCATTTCGTATAATTCGCTGCAATCGTTCATCGCGCATGTTATTTATCCCATAAAGCGCTAATTTGGTTGTACCTTTTTGAAAAACAAGCGGCGTTACTGTGATTTTGTCCAGCCTGGGAATCTGCCCAAAGTAGTTGATCAAGCCAGTTGCGGCTAATACATCCATTGGCAGTAGCAAGCCTTCGCCCGTCGCATCATCATGATTTCCCGAAATGGCAAACACGGGCACCGAGACATTCAAGTTTGGATCCTCGTAGTTTACTGTCTCTCCAATACGGAGTGCGTTTGAGGGATCACTTAACAATTCTAGTTCACATGGCCGATCACCTAGGCAGTTGAGTCGAAGCAGTTGCACTACATGAAATAGAGATTTTTTCGATGGTTTTGACACGTGGAAAAGATCGCCACCTTGAACCACCATGTCAACATCGTGCTGCTTGGCCAAGCTCGTTATCTCTTGAAATGTTTTCCACGAATCGTCGCCTCGGATCGGATCATTTTCAAGATATCCCACATGATTATCTGTAGTGAGAAGAACGCGGATAGTGTTTTTGTCGAAGGCTATCAGGTCCACAGGGGGCATGTTTTCAGTTACTTCAGTAGTCCCAATAACACAAGAAATAATTGATTTAATTAGGAAAGGTTCTCAGTGGTACACTGGCTAAGGGTCTTTTGCTAGTATGAATAAGGTAGCGCGTCGAAGCAGAGGCGAGAACGACAGCTGGTTCCGAGAACTACAGGAACAAGAAAAGTGAGACAATAGTAAACAGTTCTATAGATAAATCAATGGATTGAGACCGTACGAGAAGGGAAGATGACTGCATTTACATTTATTAATTTGAATTACCTGGCTTCAAGCTGTTTTCTGAGATCGGGCTTGGCTCACCTTCATCTTATTTTGGCGCCGCGCTTTCATCACACTTTACCCTTCTCTCTAGGATCCCTCACCCCCAACCTGAAGACAGTCAAAAGCACCAATTTATAGATAAACAAAATCTTTGGGAACTTATCAAGAAATAAATCTCCCTATGGCCGAACCAATTGATCGCCAACACGATGAAATTGAGTCCCTCAAGTCCATTTACGATGACATTTTCACCGATGTCACGCCGACTAGTAAGGTATGGAACAGGGACGCAAGCCCCCATTTCCAAATATTTCTTCAATCACACGAAAACCCCGAAAGGCCAGTTGTTTCGCTTGTTCTTGATATTGCATTCACTCCCACATATCCGCTACTGTCTCCGGTAGTCAAAGTTCTCCACCCGCATAATATTCTTCGAGCCAGGCTTGCTCAGATCGATGCCAAGATTGAGGAGATCTTGAAGGAGTTTCTTGGTGAGGAGATATGCTTTACGGTAATAATGGATGTGAAGGAGATGCTTGATCAGTTCCAACAAACCACTGAGCGAGTGCTTTCACTTGAAGAAGAGAGAGTCAAGAGGATCGAAAAAGAACGGAAATTACTCGAACAGAGAGAGCAGGAAGTACTCCGTAAGGAGCAGCTGGCAAAGATGAAAAAATCGCTCGAGGCAAACAAGCAGATTCTTCAGATGAATAGCGATTACACGGAAGATTCACGTGGTACTGACATGACGCGCAACACAACTACACCACCTTCTTCAGATATTCTTACGTCTGCGCTCATCCCGAAAACATCGTCTGCTCAGATGTTTGTGTTTGATAACGCGCTTTCTGGTGATGTACCACATAGCAACTTTCGCTACCAATTTCAAGCGGTGCAGGGTTTCATCAGATTCGAGGGCAGAGACATTCTTCTGGGCATTGGTAAACAATATATCGTGAAACCATATTTGCCACCAGTGGAACAAGCTCGTTTGGATGATCGTAATTTGACAGTACTGTATCTACTTTCTGTGATTTCACTAGAGGACAAGTATTGGCTGACCATGTCAGGGAAATCCGAGATCAGAAATTTGGAGTTGGAGCTAGAGTCTGTCATGACCTTGAACTCCGATTCCATCTTGAAAGTAATTGGTTTCCAGATTGATCAAGATTTAGAAACCCTGGACCGCTGGACTATACGCATTCTTACAGATTTTGATCTGTCTCAGCAAAGCATTGTGGACATTCTTCTGGCGGCAGGCTCCGTCAACTGGTCGCTATCCCGTACATGGTTAATCCAGTTGCTCCCTGCTTTAGAATCACTTCACAATTCAGGTCTCACACACGGCCTTATATGTCCTCAAAGCATCATTCTCTGTGACTCTACATCCGGCATTGATAGTACCGAGCTGAAAAGTGTCAAACTATGTCACCCAACATACGCCTTGACTTTGCTAAGATTGTGCCAATTTCATGATGGCGAGATCTCTGATACCCATTTCACGGACGAATTTATTCCCCGAAATTGGATGGATCCTGACCCCTCAACCACAAAGGCAAGGACAGACATATGGCAGTTGGGAGTGCTCTTTATAAGAATAAT
This sequence comes from Metschnikowia kunwiensis, assembly GCA_030583255.1. Lineage (NCBI taxonomy): Eukaryota > Fungi > Ascomycota > Pichiomycetes > Serinales > Metschnikowiaceae > Metschnikowia > Metschnikowia kunwiensis. The sequence continues at coordinate 55,139 of JAJMHQ010000028.1, forward strand.
GCTCGATTATGATATACTCACAACAGACTTCCCAACTCCTGAAAAATTCTTGAGCGACTTTGATGCGAAGGAATACGCGGGTATTGAAGAGTACGCCGAGAGAGTCTTTGACTTACTACGAAGGATAATTCAGCCCAAAGCTTCCAAGAGATCTACCCTACTCGAACTCAATGCTGTGAAATTTCTTAGGGCTGGATTTGACGCAACGCGTGAAGTTAGCATGGACAAAAGTAGGGCATTCAACTTGCAAGCAGAAGAGTCCAAAGTAGGTCCAATAGGCTCCTCCCGCTATCAGAAGAGCACGCTCGAGGCGGCCAGAAAGAATATCAACAACTTTGCAAGTAGGAGGTATTCGGAAATTGCTGGGACTAACAATCAAGCTCTTGATCCGAACGGGGGAATGAAACTAACTCCAGATGGATCTGCGCTGATTCATAGCGAGCCGAATGATGCCACTCATAATGAATCTCGGTATGCGAGAGAATTCGAGGAAGTTGGTAAGTTAGGGAAAGGGGGTTTTGGCGAGGTAGTCAAAGCTCGCAATAGAATGGAGGGAACTTTCTATGCTATCAAGAAGATAAAGCACAAGCAAAATAAGCTTGAGAAATTACTCAATGAGGTGTTTTCTTTGGCAAGACTAAATCATCAGTACATTGTGAGATACTATGGATGCTGGGTGGAGGAGATCTCTCATGTAAGTACACGAGCAACTAGTGCGATTATCTCCGAAGAAGAAGATGATTCTACTTCAGATGATTCTGCCAGCGGGATTGATGATTTTGAAAGTCCCTTGAACGTGAGATCATCTTCATTTCTCATGAGTCATGATAGTTCATTCCAGGTTGATTATTTCACAAATTCTGTGACTTCATTGAACTACGAAAGTGATTTTGACGATAGAATCGTGTTCGCAAACAGTGATGATGCAGAAAACAGCAGTGGCGATGGACACAGTGAAGCAGAAGACACCGTGCTGGATGATCAAGAGTATATCTCGGATGAAGATTCCTCGTCAAAGTCCAGGGACGTGAGCGTAAATCACAATATCTTGAAATCCAAACCACAAGCCAAGTCGATCTTGTATATTCAGATGGAATTTTGCGAGAACAGTACATTATTGGATTTGATAGAAAGGGGTCTTCCAGCAAATTCAAATGAGTATTGGAGGTTGCTTCGGCAAATTCTTGAAGCGGTCTCCTATATTCACAGCTCAGGTTTTATTCATCGCGACTTGAAGCCAACGAATATATTCATCGACAAGTCAAATAACATCAAGGTCGGTGATTTCGGATTGGCAAAGAATTCTCAATTTTCGTCCGCGCTTCTGCAAAACAATCAGGTTTCTGCTGGCGACAAAGATTTATCTACTGTTGTTGGTACCTTCTTCTACACAGCGAAAGAGGTGGCGACCGGTCAATACGATGAGAAGGTTGATATGTACTCGTTGGGCATTATTTTCTTCGAAATGTGCTATCAGCTTGGAACAGGTATGGAAAGAGCAATGACTCTCAACGATTTGCGCTTGGAAGAAGTGCACTTTCCTCTTAATTTTTCCGAGAAAAGAAAGTTCAATGAGAAAAAGCTCATCCGCGAGCTATTGAATCACAATCCGCAAAAAAGACCGGGCGCATCTCAACTACTCCAAAGCGGGCTTCTTCCAGTTGAGCATCAAGATGTCGTGATAAAAGAAGCTCTCAAATCTTTGGCTGACCCTGCATCTCCGTGGCAGCAGCAAGTAAGAGGAACCTTGTTTAATCAGCCCTATCTGTTAGCACGCGACATAATGTTTGATAGAGTGGGGAAAAACTCACATGGTGGTGTGATGGAGCCACAAACAAGTGACTACTTAATCTTCAGTCAAACACTCACGGAAGTTCAAAAAATATTTCGGAATCATGGTGCCTTGCAAGAATTTAGTGGCAGTTTCTTGATTCCTAAATCGCTGATGCAAACGAGAGAGCATATTTATGAGCTCCTCGATCGAAGTGGGTCAGTTTTGACCCTAACTTATGATTTGGTTCTTCCACTTGCGAGGTACTTGAGCCGCGAGCATACTAAAATTAAGAAATGCTTTACTCACGAGTTTGTTTTCCGGCCAAATTTGAGGGGTACCGGTAAGCCTGACAAGTACAGTGCTGTGGGTTTTGATGTTTTGTCCCATAGCGCTTCGTCATTGCTTTCAGATTCCGCTGAATGCATCAAAGCCGCTGATGAGATCCTCGATACTCTTCCATGCTTCAAAATGAAAAGCTCACAGTGTTACATTGTTATCAATCATCTGGATATTTTGAACAGTATTATCGATTTTGCATTTGGAACATCCTACTCACTATCTCAAAGCCGGAGGTACGAATTGATGGGTGTATTGTCTCAACTTGGAGTGGAGCGCGGTGCTGAGGAAATCAAATCGTACTTAAGGGCCGATTTTAAGATGCAGCATACAGTTGTGAAAGATCTAGTTGACGTCTTCAATTTCACAGTTGAGCCGGAAAAGGCGAAGCACAAGCTTCGCAAGATCATGGTCGACTCCCCCTTGCTTCAAAAGGTTGAAAATGCATTGAATAACCTTACTCAAATATTACAGATTGCCAGAAAGATGGGGGTGAAATCAAACATTTCCTTCTGCCCTTTGAGCAACTACAACGCCAAATATTATGATGGTGCCTTTATGTTTCAGGTAATCTACAGAATTGAGAAGAATAGGAAATTTTCAAGAGTCGCAACGGGAGGTCGTTACGATGGATTGATTGAGCACCTATCAAACGAGGCGCTGACGACGCAGAAAACCTCCCATGCTGTTGGCTTTCAGTTGGCAATGACTCTTTTATTCCTAATCATGAAGAATTCTCGGTGGAGAAGTTTGCTTGGAACGCCAGCATTTAAAGCTGCAAGTAGATGGAAAGCTGTGAGGTGTGACGTTCTTGTTGTGAGTTTGCAGGAATCTATCATTAAGGATTGCGGATTTGAGTTACTTGGCGGGATTTGGGCCCACGATATTAGCTGCGATTGGTACGTTGCTTCCGCGCATGATGACATAATGAACAAAGCCGATTCAGATGGATGTAATTGGATTATTCATTTGAAACAGCCGATGAATTATGGCAAGAAGTCCAAGAAGGGTCTGTACAAGCCTATCCGTGCGCGGAATGTTCAGCTCAACAAGGATACTGACTTGGATTATGATGAGGTTTTGACCTATCTCGAGAGTGAACTCGAGGAGAGGGATAGCGAAGCTTCTTCTTCCGTGCAACAAAGCAGCGGTGCAAGCGGGCTGGATGGCTCCAAAGATTCAAGTCAACTTAGTCACCGAATCGGAGAACCTATTTTTAGTTTCGACATTGATCAGAAAGTGCTGGTGATCCCAAATCTTGCTAAAGGAAAACGAAGCAATAAGCGGGATAAATGGGAATTGGAGAATGACTCAAGATTGGCAGCAGCCAGTATGTTGAAGGAGCTCGCAAAGGCACCCATCTTGACGATAGATCTGAGTGATGCAGTGCTCGACATGATTCTGTCTACGTCGTTGCTTGTCCATCAGGAAGAATGGCTAAAGCGGGCTTTCGCGATCAATAAGCAACTCCCAAGAAACTTTGGAGTTAGTATCTACGAGAGCTTAAAAAGGGAGGCCGACAGGGGGACTCGGTGGGTAGTCTTGCACGCTCCGAAGACTGACAAAACTACTATTGTAGACTTACTAAAGTAGCCAAACCTGTCCTATCTATATACCATCGTAACTATGTAGCTCAAATCCTTAACCCGTCGAACGCTCGCGAAATTTAGTATACATCATTTACTTTAAGCAATCGCAGAGATACAAAGTGCTTCTTCCAGAGCCAGTATTCTTCGAGTCGCAACTTGCTGTAGTCGGCGTAGTTGAAGTCAATGTTGGAAATTTCGCTTTGAATCATGGCCCATATTCCCCAATAAAAGCCTGGCATCCCATAGTAGCATGCAATTTCCTCTATCAAAGAATTCACTTTATCTTCTGGGGCATGGGCGTCATTCAAGTACCCTTTGCACCAAGTTACCATCACTGGGTTCAAAGGCGATGGTTCTGGTACCGCCGCGCGGTTGCAATCGAATCCCTGCCACTCGGCAAAATGATTGGCAATGTCAAATGCCCTGGGAGCCGGAAGCATGTACTCATAGTCGATAAATTGAATCGGGTTCTCGTTTAATGGTAGAAGGCCGGCATGGCCTACGTTGAACTTCTGTGGAAAGTCCTCGGATGACGGCACAATGATGTTTCCGGAGAGAAGATCACAATGTGATACAACAACAGGGGATCTTGTTGCCAGTCTCAAGGTTTGTTTGAGCCACTCGAGTTCCTTCAGAACAACTTCCCTCACATTCTCGGTTGTCACATCATGTTCAGTGTTCTCATTGAAAACCCTTGCGATAGCCTGATTTTGGGGTACTATCTGGATCCACTCTTCAATGAGACTCCAGATGTTATTAACTGACTTTGTTGACTTCCCTTCATTCTTTGCTTTGTGCTTGTTGGACGGCTTGTTCTCAGTCCGTTTCTTTAGGTTTGCTGTGTACTTCCTGATTGTACTCACACCATCCTCAATATACTCGCAATTGATGCTGTTGTGCCAATTACCGAGCTGCTGTGCTATGAGCGGATAAATAAGTTCATTCGATAGCTCGTTTGGATCCAACGAACGACCAGGTAAGAATCCATAAATAAGGCCATTCACGAATCTGGCATGTATTGCAGGGGCCAACTTTAAGGAGTTGAGCACCAAGTGCGAGACAAATTCTCTATTTCTGTCGATAATGAGGTTAGTGCCTTGGCCGTATACACGCATTAAGAGTGTTTCGTTGGATGCAATGTGTGTGCATGATAATAGCATATTGGTAATGCCCCCGGTCAATTGCTTAATGTGTATTCCTGTAGACCATGACGGAAAGATTTTCGTCAAGAGGGTCTTAATCTGGATGTAGTTAGACTCCAAATTTTCCTCAAGATCTACAGAGTACTGCGGCAAGTAAACTGCGTGTGTCGAATAGTCTTGCAAGATAGACAGAGCGAACCATCCCGAGTCAGAGTCATTGTCTACTTCATCTGCACGGATGTTAAAGACATCTGATTTAGTGCCAGTATCTTCATTCTTGATCTCGCAAATGCGGCTACTCAATGTGCATCCCGCTACGTTCGCGTTGTCATTCTGAGGCAGACCAGTGCACGGAAATTCAACTCTCTGGCTTGAGAACCTTAAATACTGGTCATCGAAGACGGCGTCCTCCTCGTCTTGTGTATCTTGTGTGTATGAGCCAGTGGATAATCTGCGACTGACATCAGATTCTAAATCTGATAGCGACGGGTTGTTTAGTGTGTAAAGAAGGTTTTTTTTCTTGATTGCAAGACTAACCGGCGAATGTGGCGGCTGTAAATGATTTGAATCTTGCGAGGAGTTGACAGTCGGACTGCGTCCCAACTTATTTAGCGCTTCTTCGTTTGTATTGTTGAAGGCCGTGACAGGAACGCAATGCACGGTACCTCCAGACAAAATGCAATAAACTGGACTTGACATAACTTTTCTCTGATCAATCGATACGAGTAATGTAGAACTGCTGGTAGTCAAGTAGTCCAGAATACGTGACACTTCGCAAGACAGTTAATGGACTGAACAAAGAACACGCAACTAGATTGAGCAACAATCCTAGACGTTGCAGACGGAACAAAAAAAGTAGAGATATAAATCAAGCAGACTTGAAGAATGATATTCAAAGGTGTACCTTCAAATCAATCGCGGACGTCTTTACTGTATGGTAGAGCGTAAGTCCAGGTGGGAATCATGAAAAAAAAAAAAAAAATGGCCCATTCGAGATTAGACTGCATGCTACAAGAGATGTCAACCTTCCCAAAAGCGAGGGTGGTTCGGCCAACGGCCTAACCCCAAGATATAAGTTATTTGACTACGCTCAGGCAAGCAATTTTTCTCCAATTATTTTTTGACTTCAAACGTTGAAAACTGGAGTTTTTTAATTAAAAAAAGAAAATAAAAAGAAAGTCAGGTTGACTGCAAAAATGTCAAACCTTAAATCGAATTGTCTTCAGCCGCGTGATTTCACCACGCAAGTTTGCTTGACTACCAGAACAACCAACACAGCAGTTCCTTGATTGGTTGAATGTAGGAAGTTGAATATACAAAAAGGATGTCTCATGGTAATCTTGCTGGTAAAAATTCTTAATATACCTGGAAATAAGCAGCACGTAGTGTGGGCAATTATCACATGCGAATCATACGACGACTAATGCAAAGTGATTCGCGTGCGTTCAAACCCCACAATTGACATCGTGAGAACGAAGCTGCGTACATCTCGAACAAAACGACTTATGAAAGCATGCGCTACAGTCCCTGTTCGATCCCTATCGCAATGATTTTTAGATACGTGAATACATTCTAAAAGTTAGATGATGCAGGCGTATATATCGCCACTAAGACAGTTTTTTATACTTCACCGACAGATGTGTATGCTGTCTCGCATTCACCTGCGTGCAATAGTTTCGGTTCATGAGACTCTGCATTTGATGGGCAAGGGAATAGCCGAAGATACAGCCAAGACGCGATGGCCAAACCAATGCACAGCCCGACAAAAACGTCGATGAAATGATGTCTGTAGTCCTCGGTACGACCCAAAGCAATAAGGGCGGCGCCAAGGGTTGGCAAAAACACTACTGCCCATCGAAGAGCACCCGTTTGGGGCCTCGTCACCGCTAGCTGCCCTGCGAGCCATAACGAGAGAAAGAAGAGCCCAGCAAACGAGAGACTCGAATGTCCCAGCGGGGTAGTACGAAACCCGTCCATCAACCGTGAAATATCATCTGTCGTGCACACATCTTTTGCATAAACAAGAATGTCCGTTGGTGCATCTGCACGGGGCACGCAGCGGGCCAAGAAGTCAGGTCTGTGTCTGCCAAAGCTGTTCTTCAAGAGGTCCGTCACCACACTTGTAGTGAATACAGAAATGACCAACCCAAGAAGAGAAGTATATGTCACGTACAATTTGTTGGCTGGCTTGGTAACCACAAGCGAAACTATTGATATAGTAACAAGCGGAACCCAAGTTGAATAAACAAACAACATCGTGCCTGACACCCTCTCAGTCTCTGTGAAAGGATGCAGAATAGTGATATCGTTTATTGCGAACTGTCTCTGGAACGGCTGAACATGATACATAATAGGGTAAAGCACGAAAAGGAGAGCCACGTAGGCCAAATCAGACACTCGCCAGCGAATGAAAAAAGGACCACCCTTGACATTTTGAATCCCAAATGTTGCCCTATTATGGCCACCACTTTCGTAGAAATTATCCATTAGTGTCCTGAAAGATTTCATTAAGAAAGATGTTCCTTAATGGGCAATAGCTATGTTTTTTTTATCATCAGTGTCCCCTCGTGCGTGGTTATAGTCACGTGGTTGGCGCGGCCCGGTATTAGCTTGAGGTGGAAAACGCGCTCACGATTGATACCAGACTCAATCCGCGAAATATGGGTGGCGGAAAAATGATTTTCCAGCCTCCTAAACAATTTTCCTTTGGATAATTCATAACCGATTTTCCAGGGCCAACTCAAGTCTATAAAGCCATGATGATTGCACCAGATTATCTGCCTCTTTGACCTTTCAAGTCACTTCCTGAGCTATCACTCTTTGGTTTTAGCGGACTGGCGAACAAATTACCTACCATAAGTACTTGGTGGCAACCACATGCTGGTTACAGACCAAATATTACATACCCCTTGGTTCAGTCTCTAGACATAAAAGTCGGTACTTTTTCGAGTATCTTTTGATTCCTTCAGTGTGTACCAGCGAACCCAATTATCACATATGGCTATTTTACCCACGCCAACGTCCAACCCTTCATCGCCAGAAAATAAGATCTCCTACTTAGCCAAAACATTTCCATGTAGGGCGACAGAAAATTCCACTCGCGTTCGCATCAGCCATGAAAAAGGTCTACCCTACGAAAACTCTATAGCCAGCATCTGCTTTCACGGAACGATATGGGAGAAAATTGACGCCACTGCCACAGCTGGTTTCGATTCAATCGAAATTATGACATCTGACTTGGATGAGGCAACTCCAGAACAAATTTTGGACTACTGTGATGCCCAGAATCTCACTGTTTCAATTTTGCAACCGTTTAGAGATCTCGAGGGATACACTTGTGAAAACGAGTTCAATTCGAAACTTCACCAATTCGAAAAATATTTGATTGCGTGCAAGGCTTTAGGAGCGGATAGGGTACTTCTTTGTTCCAACTGTGACGAGAACTCGGTGCCAAATGTTGATCTCGTTGTTTCTCAATTGAGACGGGCTGCTGATTTGGCTGCAAAATACGACGTGAAGATCGCTTACGAGAACTTATCTTGGGCAAAACACTATAAAGAATTAGACAAGTTGGTTGAAGTTATTGAACGTGTAAGCAAAGTTAACTTTGGCGTTTGCGTCGACTTATTCCACATAAATATACACAGCTCGTCGTTTGAATGTTTGCGAAGGCTACCCTGCAAGATCTTTTTTGTTCAATTCTGCGATTCCCCTCCGTTGACGAAAGACATTGACATTCTTGAGCATGCGAGAAACTACCGGGTCTTTCCTTCCCAAGGGCTGTACAACAACATTCTGTACGTTATGGAACTCCTTGAACTCCTGCACTATGATGGACCTCTTTCATTGGAAGTGTTTAACAAACTGTATAAGGATCGTCAGGGCTATTGTTCTTACGTTGCTGAAGATGCATTGAGAAGTTTGGTCTACTTGCAAATGGCATACACCGATCTTCACAAAGGGACCAACTACTTGCCTCTCTCTCAAATCACTGGAATAGAGATTCTTCAAGATTTTCTGGACTGGTCTCTGGTCCAGATGAGCTTCGGGTCTCCGGAAGATAAAAGTTCGTTTTTGAAGCGCACACAGACTTTGGGATTCCTTGAACTCGGGGAAGTCTCTCTCACATTGAATCCTGGTCTTTCTAAGAAGGCGATTATCAGAGTTTCCTCGAGATTAGCCTTCAACCGGCTTGCGTTGGTTATATGCACAGCTCTTGGCCTCGCAAGACAGGAGTGGCATGAACTCAATGTGAGCAACAGCTTTAACTTGCCCTTGCAGAGTGTATTTGGCAACACTATAGGCGTGATTATAGTATTGAGTCTTTCGGAGGCATCTACGGAGAAAGAATTCAAAACGGAAATCTGCAATTGAAGAGTTTTTAGTATAAGTAATACATGGTGAATGCGCGGACAATTTTGGTTCCTCTGCAGAGCCACGCACCCCACCGTAACGCCCACATTGAAACTCTTGACTTGTCATATCCGAATGAAACGGACCAATTCACCTACAGGTTGATTTGTCTAAACCGAATTGAGTATTTTAACTTACATTTTGGTAAAAAACGTATTCAATGAAGGGCTACCGAGTAAACACTCGAATGAAGGCTACTTTTGGGCTAATTTCGAGAATGTTTCAACTATATAAGTGATGCTTCGCGCCAATGCTGGCCGAAGCTGCACGAAAGTGGGGAAAAGCGAAGAGCCGAGACCATGGGAAAAATGATTTTCATATCATCTACGACGTTTGTGTAGAATTTCTCAAGTATAGCAACCCTGAGATCGAATTGTAAATTGCTGCGGACCCATATTAGCATTGAGTCACCTGAGCTATCGCGTACCACTAAAACCTTCAAGTAACAAACAGACTCACGCACCCTCCTTTTTACATCCAACTACTATACTTCAGGCATGGAAATTGATCTAGCAGAGATCGAGAGCTTTGCTGTCATGGTAGCCGAAGCTGCGGGCAAGATTCTTATAGAAGTGGCGCAGAATAGGGGCACCAAAAGTCAACCAGATCCACGTTTCAAAATGAATGCAGTAGACATTGTGACCGAGACTGACGAAAAAGTCGAGAAGTTCATCCACGACCAGATCTCAGCTGCATATCCAGATCACAAGTTTGTTGGCGAGGAGTCATATTCGGCCGGAGACGCAAAAAAATACTTGATATCTGACCTTCCCACATGGGTTATTGACCCTTTAGATGGTACTGTCAACTATGTGCACTTGTTTCCCATGATTTGTGTGCTGATAGGTTTTTGCTTGGGCGGAATGCCAGTGGCAGGTGCTATTCATGCGCCTTTTTTGAACCAAACATATTCTGCGAGTCACGGAGGCGGCGCTTGGCTCAACAGACACTTACAGCTACCTCTCCAAAATCCAGTATTACCTGTAGGAGCTCCAAAGGGATGTATTTTTGCATGTGAATGGGGAAAAGACCGTAGTAATGTTCCTGGCCTGAATTTGTCTCGCAAAATAAGGTCCTTCGTGAATATGGCAGCTCAAGAGGGACACAACTCATTGCCTGGAATGTGCCATGGCATACGAAGCTTGGGGTCGGCGTCTCTCGATCTCTGTTTTGTTGCTTCAGGTGCTTTCGATATCTGGTGGGAAGGGGGATGCTGGGAATGGGATGTTTGTGCAGGGATCATCATCGTAGAGGAGGCCGGTGGACTAGTTACGACAGCAAATCCTCCGACGGACAGAAGTGTTATTCCAAAAGTCCAATTAGGTGGCCGCCTCTATTTAGCAATTCGAGGTGCAGCAGACGCAGAGAGGGAAACTGGAAGGCAAGCCCAAGAGAGAGTGGTTCGAGCTATTTGGGATCGGGTGGAACATCTTGATTATGAACGCCCTTCTTAACTTAAATGATGTTCCACATCTGAGACTTAGACGGAGGTTTCAACGAGAATCCGTCACGTCGCGATGTCTCCACTGCTAACTCATGATTCGAGGTGATGATTGAGAGTTTTTCAGAGCCTCCGGCTTGTTTCTGGTTTGTGTCTGGCGTAAGGTGTTTCATGGGAGTCTCAGATATTTGGTGAAACCCTGGGAATTGACTATTTTCCTTAGTGCACTCATAGAAAGTTAGAATACTTGCACAACAAGGGAAACGCTGAGCAAGGGCAACACTTTCCTTCCTTCCTCCCTTGGGGTAGCTGTATACGAGTAGTTAGCCCTATTTCACTGCGTATATAAGAATAAAGGGATCACGTAGCGTGCCCTCTATCTTCAAGAGTTGGTTCTCTTCGTGTCTTCGGGTCTATTCCAGTTTAGATCTCCGTTCCGGGCATGACCCGAGTGGATCACGTGATGGTACGTCGGGCTGAGTAGCTCAAAGACCCTCTTGTCATATCTTTGTAGAGAAGCTGCACACGTACATGAAATTAGTATAAACCCAATTGTCACTGGGTCGGGAGATTGGGATCGCTCTGCGACTTCCAACTCCATCACTTGCGAAAAATGACGAGGTGTGCAATTTATGGAGAACGACTACCAGTCGGTCACTTGAGCAGTAGATCGCTAGACGCGTTTTCGCGTAACTAAACAAGGTCGTGGGACTGAGGATGGGGGACATTTACTGGGGGTTACCATACATGTATAGAATTTAGGGTACTCGAGTTTTTTCTCTGACCCCTTTACAACGGGATCATTATGTGTCCCTAGCTTTATCCAAAAAAATTGCTTGAAGAAAGGTACATTTCGAGGACTACGAACATGTTTTCAAGTTAAGGGGAATATGCCACGAACGAGTTATGCACGGGAGATCAAATTAGTGTGATCTTTGATGTTCATAGCGATGAGTCTTTTACAGTGTTCGATGATGATAGCTGTAAAGCGATCTCAATTTTGAGTAGTATGATACATGAATGTACGCGGACTAACGTGACCAAGCCATTTAGGCGACCTCACCATGACGACCAACGCAAAGTTGTAGAACACTTGCGTATAAAGCAATCGAGGACAACAAGACAGCAACCAGTATACCAATAACTACAACCTAATCTGGTTCGCTTCAATATCAGTCTGCAGGTCATTAATCTCGTCATTTTTAGATTAATATTCTCACTCGGTAGTTATCATTGCTGATTTAATTGTAGGACAGCACGCTTTGTAGGAAGCCTCCCTGCACCCGCGCCTCCTAAAATCACCTGCCATGAGGCTAGGCAGCTTTTCAACAGATCGCCAACAATAATCAGACATCCGAAAATAATCTCTGAGTTACATACTTCGTTGCGGCAATGAACAGCATGTATGGGTCTGAAGACCCTTTTGAAAATGGATGGGCCACCTCCGAACCCCGGGTACCGGCGCAACAGTTCCCGGTCCTGGACCAGAGCTTCTCCATGTCGACAACACCCTCTGATATTTCGGGAAAAGTACCGCAACAGTATCGAGCAATTTTTGAGAAGCTAAAGCCACATATACTTTCTGTTGGTGATTTGAATACGTACGTGCTCTCGCCTTTAACTACAGAAAATTTGCTCACCTCTCAACAGGCGTCAAGAATTATTGACATCTTGTATGACCATGACTTGACGCCACCAAATATCCAGAACAACTTCTTTCATGTGTTAGGTCTAATTGCCCTTGAGATATGTACTCCTGGTACAGGTGATTACGTAACATTGCAGTTCAAGCTCAGCTCTGGCCTCCCTCCTTTACCAGAAGATGCGGCCACGTTACTCATGGATTCTGGTGAATGCCAAAATATTCTCCAAGATGAAAGCCATGGCATTTTGGACCCTTTAACCTCTCAATTGGAGAACACAAATCTTTTGAGTGACTTCCCTGCGAAGCTGTCTACTTGGGTATCTGCGGAATCCAATCCCACGCATTTCCCAACCCCGATTACAGATATTTCAGCTCATGATCATTCCGCTCTTCTGTTAGATCCTGATACCACGGCCCCAGATTCAATTCACATCAACGATTTTGAATATCTATCCAAACATATCACAGAAATTCGTGACAAGTTCAAACCTTTGGTGGAGGGAGAGCGTAAGATAAAAATCAAAGAAGTTCCTGAGAAGGAGGGAATTTTATTCAAGCACATAAATTATTCCATCACTCATGAGATCCCGTTGGGTATGAACGGATCCGCTGGAATTAAGAAGGTTATTCGAAGATATTCCGACTTCGTATGGCTTCTTGAGTTTTTATTGAAGAAGTATCCATTTAGAGTTATTCCGGGATTGCCACCGAAGAAATTCACAGGTATGTTTTCTTTTTTTATTCTTTTTGCCGCCTTCACGTCCAGAATGGTATATCTATCTGTCTGGGATCCGCGGATATTGACGACATTTTTATGAACTTACTAACTAACCTAGTAGGAGCGTCACCAGATTCACAGTTTTTGCAGCGCAGGCGCAGAGGATTGCACCGGTTTTTGAATCAGCTCGTTAAGCATCCAGTATTGAAACAAGAACCGATCGTGGTTACATTTTTGACTGTCCCGACTGACTTGATTTCGTGGAAGAGGCAGGCGAGAATTGATTATTCTCTAGAATTTAAGGGTGAGAAGATTCTGACAACTTTCATAAATTCTATTTGGCCCTCGGTAGGTGATGAATTTTTGCATAACTGGAAAAATGCAGAGCTCAACCTTCCTAAACTAATTGAAGTTTGGACGAAAATGGTTATGTTGGTGGAGAGATACGAGAAGAGACAGCAGCAAATTGCCTTCGATAATGGAAAGTTTGTTGAGATGATAACAAAGTTTTCTGATCTCGACGAAACTTTGTTCCCGCATAAATTGACTGATAACAAGGTGATTTCTACCTCAAACTCACATGAGACGAGCTCCATAAATGAATCCTTGTCCAATATTTCAGGGTTTTTCAATAAGGCGTCTACTCTTCTTATTGACGAAAGCTACATCATCAACACTGATATTTTGGAAAAGTTCAAAAACTTCTTGGACTGTTTGTATTCACTCCAAGAGTTATTTGACAGGTCAAAAAAACTCTCAATCAACACAATTCCACAACTCCAGCAACGAATTCAAGAGAATGAAAACAAACATGAGAAGCTCTCAAAGAGTGACGTCGATATAAAGGGAAGTGAACTCATGAAGTTGAGGCAAACAATCATTAATGATAAGCAAGAAATGTTTCAACAACTCAACAAAGACTGGCTTATCAAGAAATGCTGTTTCGAAGAGTTTGTCATGTTCCAAGAGACACAGTTTTTGATATCCGAAGCATGGCGCGATTGGTGCCGGGGCCGATTTAGATTTCAGGACAAGTTTTTCGGTCTCTATGAGACTTTAAACGATGAGATCACTTCTGAGATGCCTTTGCAGCGATAATAATGTCTTAAACGAGCCTTATTGGGTGTTATCAATGCCGGCTGACTTCTCCCACTGTGTTATGAGCTGGTGCTGCGACAAAAGGTCAAGCTGGTTATCAAAGTACTTTTTGTCTAAAACGTGAGTTATCATCAAGGCCCGCTGGGCATCATTGAACGGAATGGTCCCATGCAACCTTGCCAAAATTTTGCCGACGCGAATTCCCAAATCACCACCGGTGGGAAAGCCCTCGTCAAACCCGGTTTGCAAGCCCGCCTCTTGAGCTTTAGTTATTCCGTCTAGATATCCTTGATTCACGTGAGCTCTTTGCAAATCTGCGTAATGTAAGATGTTTTCTTCGTCGCTTCCCCAAACGTCATCTGTCAAGCTTGGTGAACGGCCGGGCGTCTCTCTCGTGTCTCCTTTTTGTTGTGTTTCGCAATGGCACTGACCAGTACATGTCATTTTTGGCTGTCTCTGAGTTAGTTTTGGAGCCCACGCAACATATGTGCAATATAATGAGGGAACTGCATGTTGCTGTGAAACCATCACTCGTACTAGGTGTTTCGACATTTTCGAAAGTGGCAATAGCCCTTAGCAGAATATTAAAACAGTAGCAACAGAATTGCATGTACAGTGATGCTATATAGCTGGAGGATATTACTTTATAGTGCCACTTCTATTTTGAGTCGTTTTTGCGCCGTAAAATTAAACGACCAAGATAGTGCGATTCGTCACGTGATACCAGTTGCCCAGCAAAAACGGAACATTTTAAACTTGACTTCCGACTTCGACACTCAACTTTAGCAACGAATCCATTACATTTGTTGTCCAGGTTTGCCTCGCTCGTTTAAATCACAGCTTTTTATTTTTAATCGAAGGTGCCGGAAACCTCTTTCAGTTTAAAGGCTTCTTTGAAAAGTAGCAACACTGACTCATCAGTAGCGGTTTATCCTCAACACTTGATTCAATTGCGCATCCTACAAGGCATATTTTATATCTTTTTATTGGCTTCCAATTTGGTTTCAAAAAATTATGGCAGAAAATCTTGTCACGCAGGTTACCCAAGATGCTGGCACGGGTCCCACAGCGTTGAACTACGAGGAAGATAACCCCAATGTCGACTATAACTCTAAAATACACTTGAACATTCGAGGAAAAGCATTTAGTATCACACGTGATGAACTTATGAGCTTGCCCGAAAGTATATTGTTGAGTTTATTCCCAAACGGAGTCTTCTTGGACTTCAACGGACAAGTAATCTCAAACTTGACAGAAGATGATGTTGTGTTTGTCAACTTTGACCCTGACAGCTTTGAGTATATCTTGCAAACTTTCGGAGATGCACATGCCGACTTACTCGGTATGGGAAACCTTTCACCACAAATTTCTGGAACAAGCCGCCTCGAATCTTCCACTTCAGTATTACAATCCAAACCTGCGATTATTGTTTTGAGGGAAGACTTGGACTACTACGTGATTCCCCCTGTATCCGGGTGTTCTAACGAAGACATGAGGCATTTAAAACTAGAAGTGGCAGGGAAACTCTTGGCAAACAAAATGATTTTTTCTGGACTCGGATTCGATACTTCGCTACCTAGTACAGTTACCCAAAATCTCGGTGCTGCAGAGCAGCATCTATTTGATATGTTGTGTTCATCCGGGTTTGGAAAAAGAGAAACTTGGGGCAGCAGGTCCTTAGAACCCAACAAGTGTGTCTTACAATCCTTGCTGTTGGTCCGATTAGCTACCCATCTGACTACACCTCCAGATTCGCCATCCCTCAACCCAGTCTCCTCGCAAGCATCCACAAGGTCAAGGTCCAGATCCAGAATAGCTACTTTAGCCAGTACTGCAAGTCGAGCCGCTTCAAGGTCATTGTCGAGAGCCAGAAAGAACACTGAAATCAATCACTCGAAGTTATTGTTATTCTGGAGAAAACCTGCTAGAAAATGCTGGTGGTCGAACGAGGAGACTGAGGTTTCTGTCTCGGGAATGAGTCTCAGCGAGAAGGTCAGTGACAGCTTCAAGGTCAAAGTTCATATCAGACGGGTCTGGACTCTAGAGTTATCTGTGATTGGAGTACAATAAAGCCAAATTCAACATGGTATCAAAAGTGAGGATGTTAACTCTGGCACCTCAACCTCATATATTACCTGTGTGAACTAATGAAAGCGCTTTTTTGAAGACATTTAGATCAAAGTTGATTAGGGTTGCACTTGCTAATAACTTTATACTTATTCTGACCAATAGTTACTGATATGCTAAAGCGGCTGCACGGTCCGAAAAATATGTGCGGTGCATGGCCGTGGCAAGCGCATAAGTCCCTCCCGTGTTTTGACATTTCCCTTCGCTATGTAATGGTTCCTCACCATTCTCAGTAAACGTCCATCAATTAGATGCTTAATCGATGGTAGATATAATTACAAATCAGCATATACCTCTAGCCGTATGTATCGTTGACCCACACATAAAATGTATTCCGTCGCGGTAGAGTTGAAAATGTGATGCAGACACCCCAGTCGTCAAATCACTTGTAGTAGATGTGGCAAAACATTTTATTGTCTGTACATATTTTTCATGATGATTGATCACTGGGTCTATAAGTTTTGACTATTTTTTATGTGGAAGTTAAAGGAACAGTTCCGTCCCATATGGGCTGGCCCGCGCGTGCTGTGAGTGCGCATGCGCGTCTCGGATTGGCATTCCGACCACGTCTCCAGCGCTGATAAATTTGTTATCGAACCCCACACAATTGTTTCTGTACTTTCTACATGACGACTGAGTATAACCAGGAAAAACTTGACCACACACCGTGGGTTGAGAAGTACCGGCCCAAAAATCTCGATGATGTTGCGTCCCAAGATCATGCCGTAAAAGTGTTGAAGAAGACTTTGCAGCTGGCAAACTTGCCCCATATGCTTTTCTATGGACCCCCTGGGACAGGAAAGACCTCCACTGTTTTGGCTTTAGCCAAGCAGCTTTATGGTCCACGTCTCTACAAGCTGCGTGTCTTGGAACTTAATGCGTCTGATGAGCGAGGTATTTCCATCGTTAGACTGAAAATCAAGACTTTCGCCAGACTTTCAGTATCCAACCCAACACCCGAGGACTTAGCCAACTACCCATGTCCCCCATACAAAATAATCGTGTTGGATGAAGCAGACTCGATGACGAACGACGCACAAGCCGCGTTGAGGCGAACAATGGAGAATTACTCTGGTGTGACACGTTTCTGCTTGATCTGTAACTACATAACTAGAATAATTGATCCCTTAGCGCTGAGATGTCTGAAGTTCAGATTCCGTCTGCTCGACAGTGTCAATGCATTAGCACGATTAAAGCACATCGCTGAGTTGGAAAATGTCCGCGTGGCTCTGCTGGATGTCTACGACGACCTAATTGCAGTGTCCAATGGTGACTTGCGTAAAGCAATCACATACTTGCAATCAGCTGCACGTCTTGACTCTTCATTGCAGTCAAGTGAAAGTCACCATTCTGCTGGAATTACCGTTGCGTCCGTGAGGGAAATAGCGGGTGTCGTGGACAAGGAGCTCATGGGACTGTTCTTAAAAGACATCAAGCTGAAAGATGCGATAAACATTGCTTCAAAGGTACATCAAGTGGTGCTTATGGGATGGAGTGCACAACAGGTGTCTGATCAGTTGCATGATTTGTTGATATTAGATGACACATTCACATCGGCACAGAAAAACGAAATGGCGAGTGCTCTTTTCGAGACAGACAGAAGATTGAATAATGGAACTGATGAACATATTCAGTTGTTGAATTTAGCCTTGCTGATATCAAGGGTTGTCTAGTAAGTAGGGAAATACCATGTTGTTTTCGCCAAATGGTATATTTGCGAGCAGCTTGTCGGGCATTGTATACGATAAACAAGATAGTGAAAACCTACACATAATAAACTGCGCAGATCTCATCGCCGACTGGCTCTTCATGGTTGCCTCTGTTGCCCTTGTTGATGCCCTTGTTGATGCCCTTGTTGTGGATGGCTGCTATGAAACCCAGGGGGGAATCCATGTGGTAGCTGATTGAACCCAGGGGGAGCCATTCCACCGGGCGCCCCTGGACCATATCTCATCCATGGGGGTGGCACATCGCCTCGCATTTGAGCACTCGGACCATTCAGACCCTTCTGTGCTGAGGGGCGCTGGCCTTGGTCATGGATTGGTCCACTGTTGGGAAGCGCCTGAGCACCAGGAGGGAACATCCCAGGAGGGAACATACCTGGGGGCATCTGCCGCATACCCGGAGAAGCTTTCATACCCATTTGTTGGGGAGACATGCTCATGGGGGCATCTTGGTATTGCAAATATGGCAGGGGTTTGGATTGTGGCGCATTAGCTGAATTGGGTCCCCGAAAGTTGGACTCTTTGAATCTGTCTTGGCTGCCAGTTTTCATACCATTACCTTGCAGGTTGAATACAGGTAATGTCATGGCCCCATCGGGAGCAGGACCAACCTCCCCTTTGTTTAACAACGAAAGAAAGAACGAGTCATTGTTTGCCGGACCTCGTGGGCCCGGGCCCATCATTATACTAGAGCCATGCGGTGGACCAGGATACATATGGAAACCAGGTGGGGGGTTTGAGAGAGGAGCCATATGTCCCGCCGCAGGCTGAGGAGCCCCCACATTGAAGTTTTGGTAGTTCGATTGGATGCCAGGAGGGGGGCCATGTGAGAGTCTCTCCTGAGGCTCGTGCGACAATTCAGAATCTTTGCTTTTAGATGTGTCCGGAAAACTCGCCTCAGAGTGGAAGAAACGCAGATTCCCCGTGGCAGCATAATCACCCTTCGAGCTGCTTTGTTGTGTACTCTGTGGCCCATCGAAAGAAATAGGGGATTGTTTTTTCTCTTCATGACCTGGAGCTGATCCACTAAAGAAAGAAGAAAACCTTGAGCTTTTGCTTTCCGTTGGTTTTGAATAAGAAAATGATGTGTTTTCAGAAGCGACTTCTTTCAGCTTGGCGAAAGAAAAGAAGCTATCCACTTCATTCGAAGGAATAGTCTCCCCAGATTCAGGAAAAGTCTCGGGCTCGCCAGTTTTCCGCCTCCCTTCCTTGCGCATGTGCAGCTTCCAGCGCTCGAAATCTTCCACGGTGTTGCCCATGTCTATTTTAATATCGGAATTGGACCCAGGTAAATCCCAATCTGGTAGTTCTTCTTCCGGAGCTTCACCTAATAGCTGTGATATTTTATCCGTTGACATGTGATCAATGTCGGAATGCTTTAAGAATCCCGCTGGTTTCCTGTCCCAGTTAAGAGAATCAGGGGCACCTGAAATCGCCGATTGGTGATTGCGGCGATTCCGCTTTCCTGTCCCGCTTAAGGGGTTGCCATTATTATGGTTTGAGTTTTGATTGTTGTTTTTTCCATTAGCATTGTGGCTGTCCTTTTGTCTAGTTCGCCAAAATAACGGTTCCGGAAGTCTAGAGGTATCGAAGTCTAATACTGCTGGGCTTGACCTCAAGTTCAAAAGCGAATTGATAGAGTAAACTTTGGGGTGGTCTGCTTTTCCTAATGGAACAAAAGTCTGAAATGAAAATCTATTGGATTTGAGCTCCAGTTGGCTATCATTCTTAGGCTGAGCTCCAGCGTCTGCTTCGGGGGTAGCCTCCTTTGCTGCATTCGCCATTGCAGAGTCAAGCAATTTGGATAGAGCACTTCCAGGCTCCAAACCGGACTTTTTCGTGGCTAAACTATGCTCCGGGTTAGGTCCAGGCGGTGAGGACATGCCAATTATGGCAGGGTCGTTTAAAAGACCATTGCTGCTCATTTTAAATTAGTGGCCTTCCAATTGTATCGATGAATTCGATGAATTCTTGTTGTGGTATTAAAAGGTAGTGGTGTCCTTTCCTAATATGACTTAAGTTTGCGAAGTCAACGGGCACAGGCGGAGAAGATTTGCAAAGAGGCGGACTAATTCAGCTTGTATTATGAATGTTATTGTCGCACCTTCTCGTCAAATATAACCAAAATAAAATAAATCCCAAAATTGATCACGAGTTCCTTTTGAAACGGGGTACTTTGGAGTCGAAGTGAGGAGGGGGAGGCCTATGCTGAGCGAGCGCATTCATGGGCGTGCACGACTCATGTTACACAATCTAGATCAGTAGATCACTAAAGTCTGGATTTGGCTAGAAAACCGGATTTGTGCAATATGATAAAATATTTTTTTGAAAGTAGTTTACACGAAAGACCTTTCGTTATCCTTGTCCAATGAATCGTGATGGCAGCCACCTATGTCGCCAACTGAGCGGAAGGCGGCTTCTTCTCCACATGTGCGCTAGCTCTCTTCTTTTTTGGGTAGAGAATACGTGAGCTTCTCTTTTCCTTAATATATTAAACCTGAAATGGGTGACGTAGTACCGGCTGCAAAGTTAAAGAGAACTTAAGTGTGATATGTCATAGGCTGGTGAATTAAGGGGATGGAATCCTTAGATTATCTGGGTGACCTTATCTTCTTGTTACAAGCGAGTTCGAAATGACTTATTAAGAACCCGAAATAGGCCATAGCATGCACAAGTCAAATGTCCGATTTTGAGAGCTACAGCTGGTGCCTAAAGCAGCAGGAAGTAGCTGCTATATTGATAACAGACGATTGATTTTAGAAGGCCATGCTGTACTTATTTTGAAGTGTTTACTTTACATAGATCATCTATATAACCCCACCGCCATGGCTCAAAGTTTCAAACACGTATGAATGGCATATTCAATTTTCGTATTTCTTGACACATAACGAACCAATCAATAACCCTGAGATCATACCCATCACTTGAACACCGCATCCTAAGAGGGGTTTTCGTTTCACTGCGTTCCATCTCTTCCCATTTGAACAATTCATACATGAAGCGCAAGTTTGGCTGTATGACGATATTTAGCCGACGAACACGAACATATAAGTATGCTTGAGAAAGGCTGAGACTCAAACGCCGCATAACTTCCGCTATCACCACAGTTGCAGACCTAGAAACTCCCACACGGCAATGAATCAAAAATTTGGTCCTTCCCTTAGTCTGCTTATATTCCTCATCAATGTGCTCAAGTATTGCAGGTAAGACCTTACTCAAGTTATCAATTCCGTCATCCTGAAGATTGTTCAATTTCATCACACTGCTAATGCCACAAGTCTGTCTGTAAAGTGTATTTTTTTTCAGCTTTGACCACTTTGGCGTAATGTAGATCATCTCAATGTTGCCATCATCCAATATATGGGTCGTGATCTCATGGCTATCCTGGAGTGTACACTTGCTGAGCCAATCAAGAGACTCCCCAACCGAAATCACTTTTGATATGCCAAGTTTAGAAAGCACTGCAAGATTATTGGCATGTTTCAATGATCCCAAGTATACGTAAGGCAATATTCTTGAGGGTAATGATCCTTCCAAATCTTCAACCCAGTTCTTCTCGAGAGTGGCATCACTCTCTACCTGACCATGATCGGATTCGGAGTCCGAGTCATCATCAGAGTCTGATGATGACTCGGAGGCAACGTAGCCTAATCTCAATCTTCGGGGAATGCCATCCCGGTCCTCGTTGCCACGCCCTTTTGCTCTTAACAAGATATGATTAATCTCTTGTTGAGATATCGTTTCTCCTCGGGACCAGTTGATTTGGTCCCCCAACCTGGTAGGGCTGTATTTCCGAAGTAAGACCTCGAGTTTTCGGAGTACTTGCACGTCTGAATTGAAGACGTAAAAAGGTCTGCCGTAGTCCAAATGAAGCTTGAGCATTGCTGTCTCAAGAGGAATGTCTTGTGCGTACATGAGGAAGCAAAATATCAAAAGTGACAGCTCTGTATAACCATCAGAACAGTATATGAGTGACGCAAGGCTGTCTTCAGCCACAGATGAGGAGTATAGATAAAGAAGTTTGCATGTGTTCACGATGCTCATCAAACTATCTTGCCTGCAATCACCAAATCCTATAGACCCGGAGGATGGAAAGTCAAGCTGGTGTACTTCACTTATCTCAGAAGCCTTACGAGATGCAATCGTATACTTGAACAATAATTCATTGAGCCAGCTTTCAGAAGGAAATGAAGCATCGTTATGACAATGAACAAAAAGTTGCCAATGACTTCGAGGTGGGGGAAGAGAACAGACCATTTTAGGGCACGAAGAGTCCACGATTTTCTTAGTGAATAAAGAATTTTCAGGGTCGCAGTATTTGTCCTTGTTCACTTCGAGGGGAATAATTTCGGGACGAAATTCATTCTGCATATCCGGATCACCTTTCATATATTGCATCATGATCTGATGGTCCCACAAATTTCCCAGCCAAACATTGAGGTACAATTTGGTAGCGGCGGACATTGTTGTTGTTTCAAGTTTCTCCTTTACTTGATAGTCAGCATCCCAGTAATTGAAAGTATCAAGCTTAAGCTGAGCCATCGCAGAAAAAGGAAGTTGTGTTTTCTTCCTCGAATCCAGGCCAGCAAGAATATATGAGTTATCCCTGATTGTCCAAAGCTCGGGGTAGACTGATATAGAATCTTGGGGGTAGTCAAAGAGAAAAACATCATATCTAAAAAGCTTCTCAGCATCTTCAGCACTTTGGGCCACCTTGAGAAGTCTGGCAAAAGCCATACACTTGCACTTACCTTCTTGATGTGTATTTTCACAACAATAAACCACGAAATCTGCACATGCGGCGACCTTATTAACCTGGATATGGAAATTTCGAAGTGAAACCCCTCTTCTAGGATCGGAATTGACAAAAGAGGGCATGAACCCAGTTTCTAAGCAGTCCAGGATGATCGACTTCGTCAAACTCAGTAAATCAACATGTGGATAGTGCTTTTGCGAGAACAGCTGGGCCACTAACAATGCCACAAGTGATTTGACTTCTGAACGTGCAAACTCTATGCGCTGTAGAATTTCCTCTGCTGCCACTGAATTTCGTAACAACTTTGGTTTCACTTTCGACGACCAGCTTTTTGTTTCTACACACATTACAAACCGAGCCATGTCAGGTTTAGTGCACTTTAAAGACTTCTTGCTTGTGACAGAAGATAATTGGTTCGGTTGGGAATCGAAGAATGATCGTTGGGCGAAATTTTCTGGGTGTAAGCCATGTAGCCATGGAAACATAACATTGGTAGGGGGAAGCGGAGTATTGAAGTACCAAAGAAACACTTTAGAGAGTTGGCTTGGAGTTATCATGCGTAGGCCTAGTATTTGAGTCGGTGTGTTGTCCGAAACCCGCATGTAGTCCTCAAAACATGGCGAGTCTCGATCTAAAGGTGGCAAATTTTCAATCGATTCCGAGGCTATCAAAGGCTCAATGTTGAGTTTTTTTGTTTTTGATGAAATTTCCTCGCACTCCTGACATACAGAATCAGCATTTGTATGTTGGTCTTCGATTATGGCTGACTTCGGTGGATTGAAGGACTCAAACCGCGCTCTGAATCTATCACGCTCGTGTGACAGATCGTTGGAGGCTGAAGATGATCGCTTTGATTTAGCATATGTGGAGTGTAACAAGGTGGACAAGTGTTTCGCCTCTTCACTTAATTCTTTCATCAGCATGACTCTCAATTCATTTAAAGATGACGATTGGGGCAATTGAATATCGGAAGCTCTCGAATCAACTTCGTCATTATGCTGTAATGGCGAGGGTGGACCTGTGGATAAATCCAGAGGCACTTCTAGTAAAGAGTGCTCAGTAAAAGCAATCGCTCGGGGAATGGATTCTTCATCCAACTGAGTGTCTGTGGCATGATTTTCTGCAGTCGATCCTTCGGGGCTCGTGGGTACATGTCGATCAGCTGTGGTCATTGCTCACAATGCAACGATGTGTTCGCTTTTCTTCTCAACAGAGTTCTTATATAGGTTTCTAAACGTTGTTGGACTCGTTTTCTTCGGAGAACTAGTCCTCAAACCGAATGTTTTTACGATAAATTTCGTTTCGAGTCTCGATCTAATGCAATAAAAGTCTCCTATTGTCTCTATCTCGGAAGTAACAATGTATCTCGGAAGGACTCCACGGAAAACTCCTCAAAAGCAAGATGGAAAATAATTACTTCCACGCACGTATTGGCAAGGAAGAACTCCCAATGTGAAGAGTGCGTCAAGAGTCTGAATGTTGGTGCAAAGAATTGTTCGGAGATAAGATAAGATGTAGAGGAAAGGGCGGGTTGAGCGATGAAGTCACGTGAGTATGGACCAGTCCAAAGAGTTCAACCCTGCATGAGCAGTTGGATCAGTAACATTGCTATCTTCAATTCTCCGTATCATAAAAGAAGAACTGAAAAAATTTATCTCATTATCAAAACATAGATCGTATGAGTTCCGATTTCTCATCTTTGCTTGAATCTTTTTAGAGCCACACGAGTAGCGATTAAAACGAACAGGCATCCGAACCAGATTGCAAACTTTCGCAGTACGACAAATGTTAACTTCTTGCAATATTCTGTCGTTTTCTTTTCCTCTAGAAAATTTAGAGAGCTGTGACTTTTTTTTTTTTAAAGACACAAATCGAGCTTTTCGGGGTTTCTTCTGACTTTGAAATTTACCTTCATATATTTTGCTTTCGTCAGAGTGAATTATCATATCGAAAACGAAGAAAGTCTTAATCTTTCTTGGCATGGTGAAAACTGCAAGACCAAAATTATTACTTCAATACATCAATACGTCAGTGCATCTACGTGACTCACCAAATAAAATTAGTGGCCCCATTCCTGTCCAAAGCAATGAGAATTAACCCGAAGGTGTAAACAAAGAGCACTAAATCTTGTTTCGCCTTAGCGAAGAAAATTTAATCGACAGTTCCTTGTACTAAATGCGCGCTGTCTGTTCAGCGAGTCTACCTTCAACACTTAGCTCCTCCCAGTCGAGAATCATGGATGACGAGACAACAACTATCCTCGCCCAGCTAGACCAGGCTCGGGAATTGGGCTTTTCCGATCTGTCCCTTTTTTCTCAAGTCGTGAAACAAATATTAAATCTCGTCAATAACCCGAACTTGGCCGTTCAAGCCTGGTGTGCTAAGTTTCTAAAAGACGCTTTCACCAAATGCGATGGTCATGTTTCTCCTGCAATCAAAGTGGATTTGGCCATTGATACTTTACCATATTTGAAAGTCTTGGCCAACGTACGAGACTTGGAAGTTTTCAAGAATGTCATCGATGTGAGCGTCATCGTGTTCAAGCTTACATTCAGGTATGTCGCAGAAAACGACGGCAGTACTAACGTGTGGGCGGGAGTCAACGAGCTTAAGAATAACTTGGTGGCGAAGTATGACACACAATTTCCCTTTTCTCTGTCTTTTGATAGAGAGCATGATGCATTTCGTAATATCGATTGCAAGCTCGAGTTGTTGAAGTTCGTGATGACTGTTATTGATTATCAGCTGCGGTCAAACTCAAACAAGTTTTATTCGTTGGCACGTGTTAATCCACACCATTCCCTTATCAAAACACCTCTTATGGAAAGTGAGGCGACGGCCTTGTTGGACGTCGTTTTGAAAACGCTTAAAAATGACATCCTTGTTACTCCATTAGTTACTGCCACTTTCAATCATTTGTCTGTATTAGTGCGCAGAAAGCGTCACTTCGTCGATCATATAATTCCGGTCCTTGAAGCTTTCGACTCAACGACAAAACTACAGTCCAACTACGAGCCGTTGGAATCTTTCAAGCTCTCTCGCAAGTATGTCGATAGAACTTTAAGGATTCTTTTTAATTACATGACAAAGCTTCAGTTGATTCCCCCAAAATTTCAAGCATCAGTTAGCAGAAAGTTAGCTTTACTTACGGCTAGAGGAGACGAGATTAGAAAAAGGAACATCATACTGGAAAACGCCATGGATTCTTCAATCAAGAAAAGAAAATTCGAGGGATTTCAAAGTGCTGCTAAAAAGTTGAAAGTGGTCGACTACAAAAATCTATACTGCTTGACAGACATCCACGACGAACTCAATAACTTTGATTTTTCTTCTATTCCCCACAATATCCTCGTGTCTATGGCACTCGGTGCCTTGAATCGTGCATCTACCCCGAAACTCACCAAGGCTATGGAAATAATTAGTGCGCGATATGCAAGCACTACCAAGGACCTTGTGGAAGCAGTTCCTTCTGTGAAAACGGAACTGAACCAAGATGTTGACGAGGACAGTCCCAAACAAGAAAATTACAGCCCAGAAACAGCATACTCGCTACCCCCTCCTAAAAGTCTTTCATTTCAGCAGAAGAAGGAACACATAAACTTGATTGTTAAGAATTTTTTTGAGCTTGCTAGCAAGAAGAGTGTATCTGAAGACAAATCTAGCGGAGGATCGAATGGAAAGATGAACGACGAATTGACAAAAGTCGTTATAGACACGTGGAAGGAGGATTCATGGTTAATACTCCTTACTCGCTTGGCTACAAGAGGAATGTTTACCGTTGAGTCTAAGTCTAGAGAATCGGCGGATTTCATGAATAATCAGCGATTAAGCGACATTATTCGCAAGGCGTTGTTCGACTACTTTTTGGGAAATATACACGAAAGGATCGACTTGGCCATCGAATGGCTAAATGAGGAGTGGTATAGCGAAAAAGTTGTCAACGAAGATGCCTTTAAAGATGAACTTACTGAAAAATTTATTGAAAAATTTCAAAATGATCCTCAGCTGATCAACGATTTGGACCAGCTGGTACGTGATGAGTTAGACAAGGCTGAGGTCGATACACCTATTTACAATAGATGGGCACAACAAGTATTGGATGCTATGATTCCATTTTTAGAACCCACGGACCGAAAAGTGTTTCTTCGACTTTTGAGCGACTTACCTTGTTTGAGCAAAGACATGATTGATGGGATCAAATCCTTGTGTGCTGACCCTGCTCGTTCCAAGCTTGGCTTTTTGTCCTTGCAATTCTTGATCATGTATCGGCCACCTGCCAAAGAGGCATGTTTGAATGTTCTCAGGGAATTAAGTGATGGAGACCAGGCTGACTTGAAGGCTGAGGCGCAAACATTGCTTAGCAAGTATTCATAGGCCTCGCGCAGGGACTACACAGTAGAAGAAACAAAATCAATCTCGTCATATAAGCACCTTCCGTAAACTTTGTCTTTTTGGTGGTTTAAAGCTGGATATGTTTGATTAGTTCTCCCATAGACCGAACGTGTGAAGTACATGACGAATCGGAATATTAGCTGGCGCTCTTTAATCCACGTACATTTGGATAACGTACTGAATGCAATATCTACATTAGGCATCATCGAATGCAATCAAGAGCAAACAAAAGCGTTGTCACCTGAGTATAGTTTCAGGTAAGCTCCAGAAGTCGCAGATGAAACATGCACGCTCAACTACAATGTGAGACGTTTGCTCATCACGCGACTGAGCAGCGGCAAATCAATGTAAATAGGTCGATATCAATCGTGACTGTGTATTGGGTACAATTTTGTTCGAGTGATCCTCATAATTCAATAATCTCCTAGTTTTCGGTAAAAAAAAAATGTTTCGTTGTGCTTGACGCACGTTTCATGTAGTGCATGGTCCAGACGCGCTTTCACGTCTCATGCTTCATCCACACGCAGGTGACTCGATCTGACTGGCTATAACTAATTTTAGAACGGAGTTTTTAAATGCAACGAACAACTCAAAAATAATAGCCTAAATTTTGATCCGTGCTTACTCAAGAGGACACCCAAACGCTCAAGCCTTTGAATCAACTTTGAAGTGCCTTTGGCGTAGCATCTCTCTTCTGATCGTGTCTACCTCGAGCCTCCAAGAAACAGTATATTATACCACACATCAACGTACAGAGTTGATTTGGCACCTCACAACGAGGCGATTCCTTTTGAACCTATTTAAGAATATCCATCGTTATTTCTAGAAGAATTCCAAAATGTTTGACTCTGGGAAGCAGGCTGAAGGTCTCGACTCATCCACATTTGACATCGTCAAAATAGACGCGTTCCACAACACACGATTCTGGACTGTTATATCTTTCTTGTGGGTTTGGATTATTCTCATATTCAAAGTTGCTATTTTAGCCGGTGACACATACACCTGCGTAAGCATCTTGGTCTTCAATAGATGGTCCACACTGGATTATGATGTCTATGAGTACAAGGTTGCCAAATGGATATTTACGGGTTGCATATTCTTCCGCTTCCTCCTATTAGCTTATCAAATAGCATGGGGTATTCATGTTTATCGTACGCGGAATATTGCCTTGGCTTACTTGAACAACTATGCTCGTTTGATGTACGCAGTGCGGAGTTACGATTATCAGTGTCTATTCCACGACATTGACCAGGAAGGCTTTTTCGAATGGGCTTGCTTTCATGTGTATACAGAGCTCGATAATGCTTTAGAAGTATTGGTTGCCGATTTGCCTCGTCAAATTATTAATTTCATGACGCTCAGGTATTATGCCACCGGCGGAGAGCTAAATAACGACATTTTGGGCAACATTGAGACGATCGCCACCACCAACTTGAGGCTCTCCATCATATTGTCGTTTCAATTATGCACGATGGTTCTCTTTCTATTTTTCTTCTTCAAATTTCTTTTGGCTATTTTACTTTACATTCCAATCAAGGTGAAAGTAGCCCACAAGGGGTTTCGCCTGTTGAAAGCCTACTGTTACAAATCTGTGAACGAGCATGTCCGCTTCTTGGTTAAGCGCAATCACAAGCCCCGCATGCAGATCCTTAATGAAGGGGTAATGGATATCAAAGAGATACAAGCCAACCCGCTTTTGGCTTCCACGTCAACTTTCGATTCGAATTCTTGGCAAGGGCCCGTCCGTGGTACTGATCAGGGCTCTTTCGGCGTCGTGCAATCAAATAATGATTTTTTCGATCGATCATCAGAGGCGATAAATCTCAGCCATTTCACTCTGAAAGACTCCCTCAATAGTCTGCAAGTCCCTCCACTGTACGCCTATCAAATGCCCGGCTCGCGAGAAAATCCCTTTGCGGCTTTTCAAAGCAGCGACTTGGTAGACGAAGACAGTAACAACACCGACTCTAATCCTTTCGCTGATTCTCGCCTGGCTTTTGCACACGTCCCGGCGAGAATGAGTCCTCCGGTCCGAAGTAAAACAGCAGAGTCCTTACTCTCTCGTCGCATGGCAGGAAGCACAGTGACGCTAGGGACTGACGAAATTTACGACAGTGATAAGAGACATTATCTCACTGAGAGGGGCTTTTTGCATGTTGAAGACGGTACTCCCATGCTTGGCTATGGTTACGGAAATACGTCAGCATCGCACTTACTATATCATGAGGTGCAGCCAGCCAGACACTCGATACTGCAAAGTTCGATGAGATCGGGGGAATCTTCGGTGGTGGGCAATCACACGGACCTAGAGTATGAGGGAGTTCCTTCACGTCACATTGACATGCATGATACGTCTAAAATCAATTCATCTGGCTCCAGTCATAGTGAAGATGATACACCTTATCCTGTTAGAGGTGTATCCCAATATTTTGGTGAGAGTACTGATGTATAATTTCATATCCACAACTTTCCTACGGTAATTAAGTAGAGCACGATACATAAGGCCCTCAGAAACACCTCGGTGTACATCAGAAACGTACTTTCTAACTCGGGTGCTTGCTCATAAGAGGTCCAACAAAGCAATCACATAGGTAACCAGTCCATTTACTATTTACAATCCTCAAGTTTTAGATTCATATTCCTCCCTCAACTTGGCCAACTCCTCGTTCGAGATAGGAGGGATCGGAATATCAGCAAAATCGTCTTTGCTGAGAACATTCCACGTGTACATGTACACGCTCAAAGGAACAGCTCCCACGATGAAGAAAGCAGCAAAATTTTTCCAAAAGAATGGTTGTCTTACTCTGTATAGAGCAGGGGTCATTTGAAATGTTTTAGGATCCCTGTAACGGTTATGGCCCTTTCTGTTTCGTTAGTTACTGGGCTCTGAAGAAGCAGAAATAAGCTCGACGCAAGGCTTTACATAGCATGTCAACTTGAAATCTGCATGCATGATATTACATACGGGGCACCTATAACAGCCATGGTGTTTGATGATTTCAGATGGATTCGTGGGTCCACGCACGAAAAGTGGCAACCCGCTTGGTCGTGCGCCTTGGAAAAATATGAAGCCGGTCAATAAGTGTTATATATAGAAGATACCATGTGTGATTACATAGGGAAGATACCGGAAAAAAAAAGCAAGAGTTTCAACGCTTACCATGAAAGTATCGTTTATCGTTTTTTCTTCAAGCCTAGCTATGAGAAGTAAAGGACGCTACATTTACAAATTTCAATGCCGCGAAACGACCTCCTCCAGGGGCGCCAATTTTGTGAGAGGAATTTTGATATTCAACCAAATAATTAGAGTTATTAAGTATATTAATAGTATCACAGGTGTATAAGAAAACTCCATAACACCCTATTTGAATTTCCTTCGGAAGTTATTTCCGCTTTGTTGTCTTCTACGCGTCAAACTGCAAACATGCCCATTCAAGATTAGGTTTGTTAAGTGGCTATCGCTTCTCAAATCTGAATTAATATCTCTATCCTTACATACTCCACAGTGGCCGCACGACATTATTCATCAATACTATCTAGTAGTGGTATAAGCGCCACAATGTAACCTTTCCATTGTCACTTCCTATAGCCAACATTTGGCCATTTGGTGAAAATTCTGCAACAGTTACACGACCCAAAGGTGTTCCACTTGTTGGCCAGTTGGAGAAGACAGTCCCCAGAGGCAAGTGAACAAGCTTCAAAGCGTCTTTCTTGTGCTTTGAAGATATACACATCACTTGACCATCAGGAGAAAACGTAATATGAGAAATCGAAGTAATCAAATTCGTAACTTCTTTGTAGGGTTGAGGGTCTCTATCATGCTCAACAAGTTCGAATTTAGTGCGATCGAATATGTTGACAACACCTGATTTCGTACCCACAGCCAACCAACGATCACTGGGCCCGCCAAGAGCAATTTTGGTGACATTGACAGCGGTCGCATCGGACCAGCGACGAGAAGGTCTATTGCCGGATGTGACTACATTGAACTCCCAAAAATCCCCGGATTCGTTGGACACAATAAGTGTTTGTTCGTCACGCGTGAATACAAAATCTGCCACAAAGCCGTTGATTTTAAAGCCTCGTGTGAACTGACCTGTCTGCCCACTCACCAAGTTAACCCAGCCCCAGGAACCACGCAATGCAATGTATGTTCCAAAGGGAGAGATCTTGAAGTTTTCATAAGATTTCTGGAATTTTTCTTGTCCGTACATTCTCAGAATCTTTTCCACCTCCCCAGTCGAAAGATCCCATCGGT
Organism: Metschnikowia kunwiensis; assembly: GCA_030583255.1. Lineage (NCBI taxonomy): Eukaryota > Fungi > Ascomycota > Pichiomycetes > Serinales > Metschnikowiaceae > Metschnikowia > Metschnikowia kunwiensis. The sequence goes on from JAJMHQ010000028.1 coordinate 86,552, forward strand.
TCATATATCTTCTACGACCTGCCATGTACACTAGATTCGAGCCTTTGAGATTCAGGAATTGACATGTTTGGATTGGCAGGTCGCGAAAATGGATCAGAGACACAAATTGGTTCGTCTTTCCGTCAATGTGATAAATCCGAAGTGTACGATCAAAGCCGCCAGTTATTAAGAGTGGATGCAGAGGATGGAAGTTCATGCTCTGCACAGCGCCTCTACTTCGCCTCACTATATTCGCATCTTTGAGGCGCAGAATCTCGATTCTGTGTGCGGGAAGTAGTTTGGTGGAGGTCTCAAGGAAGCTACCAGTTGAGTTGAGGATGTCAGTTAAAGTTGCGGTATTCATACCCACATTCGCATCTTCCTCGGCTTCCAGGAGATACTCATCGTCATCCTTCAGATGACCCTCCCAGTTATCCGCCCAACTCGGTCTAGGGTAAATCTTCTCATACTGTGCGCGCAATCTGACCTGGTAGGCAACGCCTGAAAGAGATTGTTCCTCCTGGGTTTCACGCAACTTTTTCAAGCGCGTAGACACGACAGAAACATTTATCTTCTCATCATCAGAGTCGACCCACGCAGCCTGGCTATTGCCTAGCTCTTCATGATCAATGTCCATAGAATCTGAGCCCCGTTCCTCGAAGACAACGGAAGGATCAGCACCATCGTCTATGAAAAACAAGTCCCCTTCATTTTCTTCTTCGAAAGACGCTTGGTCGTCCGATAGGTAGGTGGCAATGTTTTCGTTTTCTCCATCCGAATACTCATAGAGGTTTTCAATTTTCCGCAAATTGGCCTCAAACCCAGACTGATCTCCAAAAACAAGCTTTTCGAGAATTAATTCCTCCTCATCTTTGGGAGGGACAACACTATCACCAGAAGACATTATAATTCGAAAGTATGCTATGTACGGCTTTGCAGAATGAAATGTGGCAGGATGTCGTGGAATTTACGATCAGCACGAATCGAACGTATTTTTTGGTGAGATGAGATGGCCCTGCCTGCACAAAAAGAAGAGGTACAATATTCGTGTTTCACTTTCAGGCACTTTTAGTTTCTGTGACTGTCAATGTCATTAGAGATCTATAATCTATGTAATTTGTTTTTTCAATTCTCCCAAGAAGGTGGCGTAGTACTTTTTGAAGTCTTTTGCGTTCAACTCCACCAATTTGGAACAGAAATCTTCAGCGATTGCCTCATCCAACCCCATCTTGGTCAAGTAGTTTCCCAAAAAGCTCACAAACTCTTGCTGAACCAGGCACTTTTGATAAGTTGCCAATAGAACTGAGAGTTCCAGTGCTATGTTACGCACCTGCGCATCTGTCAAGTCGAAGGCTTTTTCTCTGAAGGGTAACTCAAAACATAATTTGACAGTGCTCTCCATCAAATACCCATCAATTCCTTCAATAGGCGAAACTGTAGATGCAAATTTGTCTGCAGGGTCTTTGAGTTTACCATCATTGCATCCCAAAACAGTGATCACGTTTCCAAACTGCGTGATGGCCGCTCTTGTAGTCATTGGGTCAGTGAGATCGCATGAGTACTCCACGATCGAGCTCAATATTCTTGGAAGAATACTTCTGTTCGTTTCAGTCAACAATAAAGAAAATTGATTGTTGAGAACTAAAATGCTTATGAACGACAAAAACGACTTTTTTAAATCGTACTTTTCTCGTACCAAATTAGGGTAGTTTGCGTCCTCGATCGCGAGGGTATCGAAGATTTTTTGAACCATGGGAGACAACAAATCGTTCAACAACTGGAAGATAGAGTCATTGTTCTTGAATTGATGCACAAGTTGACCAACAAACCCCGCAAAATCCCCCAACTCTTGTATCTTTAAATTGGGAGAAGCCAAGATCACAGAGATTAGCTTACTCAAATGAGTGCTGCTGCGAGTATCCATGATGGGCACTAAGCGAGCAAACGCAAATCTAGCAGCGTCTCTGACCGACTCAAATTTGTTGAAATTCTCCAACGATATCAAAACAACTTCTGCAGTGTTACAGATCTTTATGGCCAACTGGGCATTGCTCTTGAGAGAATCTGACTTGCCTGGCGCTTGCGTATCAAGTCCCTTCACAATAGTAGCAATAGCGAATAACAGGTGATGCGTCTGTAAGGGAATTAAGGGATTCACGTCTTTGTCTTCTCTGGATATACAAGTTTCCAAATTACCAAATAATGGTTGTAAAAGAACATCGACTGATTTTGCACAAACGTCTGGAGAGTCTGTCAAGGTCACCAACATACCAAGTGCCTCAAATAAGTATAATTGGCTGTTGAAGTTACCATGCTCCACGAGATCATCATCCTCATCTCTAGTAGGTAGCTCGGCTTTGATGACCAAAAGTGGTTGAAGCTTTATTAATAACTTTTCCAAGAAGTAGGAATTAAGTCGCGGCTTCGTGGCGCTGATAAATCTGAAGAATAAATACCAGCATCTCAACCTTACACTCTCGATACCATTGAATAAACCAAAGTCAGAAAAAAGTTCCAAAATCTTTAAGGAAATGTCATCCATACTAGTTTGGGTTGTATTCAGAAAATTTTTGGTGCTGAAATGACGTATGATCAATTCAAAGAAGGCGAGTTGATTTTTGGCATGATTGAGTAGATCAAAGTTATTAATAATCTTGATCAATAAATCTTGAACTGCCCGGTAAGGTTTAGAGTTCGAGATCTCGGTCTTCGGAAGGTTTATTAAATTGTTCTTCAATGAATCTGCAAAGTTGCTTAGTTCATAAAGACCCAATTCCACGACATTCCAACCTTGGCCCTTCGAGGTAGACAGGCCACCGAAAATAGAGGACTCTATAATCAGGGGAACAATGTCTAAGTACAAAGGAGAGTTTAAGCCGGCGATAGTATCTTGAAATGTTTTCAACTTTTGACGGATATCAACGAACTGATCATCATCATCATCAAAACCATCACTATCTGAGTCGTACTTCATCTTTTCAATAATGTTTTTGAGAATCGCGGAGAATAACTCGTTCGACATGACTGCAGGCACCTTTTTGGAAACCAACAAATACTGCAGCATGAACGGAAACACTTGTTGTGAGACATCATCGTATTCGTGTGTCAAAAATTCGAGTATAATTGGCCACAACTTTGCCAATTGCATGTTGATCTCCAGAATCAAGGTAGAGTCATTCTCCAAAACAAGACACAGCTCAATACCTATTTGGTTGGAGAGTCGTGCCAAGCTCTCGATGAAGTCTAAATCGTCATCCTTTACAGATCTTATGACGGAGGTTAGGTCCAACAAATTAATCAACTGAAGCTTATTGGCGGGCTTCATCTTTTTCGAAATGATTTCCAAAAGTGTTAGACATGCTTGGTTGCGCACTGCAGGGTTTTTCAAAAACTCATAAATTATATCCAAAAAACCGTTCAGGATAAACAACGTGATGTCCATCCAATCAATGTAAAAACCCACAACTTTCAATGTGTTGTCAAGAATAATCGGATCTTTTACTTCTGTGAGGGTCGTTTTCCAACTGGAAACCAAAGAAGTCATGTCACGTTCTCGGATTAGGTCTTTCAAGAAATTGTTTCGTTCTTGCGAATCTTTCACTCGCGAAATAAGTTTATCTCCAATTTCATAATGGATAGAAATCAACGTACGCATATAGTAATCGATGCTCACCAATTTTTGAGACTGAATAAGTAACAAAAAGGTTTTCAAAAAGTCAACGTTAAGCAGAGGGTAGACGTAGCAAAATAAACGCCCAAATAAATCACTCAACTTGTTCCGCAAATAAATCTCTTCATTCGAGTTCAGAGAGATGATGAAGTCAAGGTACTTAAATAAGTTTGAATTCAATGTGTACAACTGCTCTGGGTTTAACTTTTCTGTATTTTCATCAATGACTTGAAAGATGAAGAATTTCAATCCACTATCCAAGCCGGATCCCTTGGCTGCTGAGTCAATGAGGATGTCTACACATGTTTTGTAACCTTCTTCAGTAGACTTGATGTCATTGATGAACTGAAAGGCTTGGCTTTTCAACCCGGCATCAGAGGTTCCGCTGAGCGCGATCTCGACAGCTTGTTGAATTTGCTGATCCATTAGTTGAGCTATAATCCGCGCCTCACGGCTTTCTCTTTGGGGCTATGTTACTTAGGGGTTGTGAGATGGTAACGCTTGCCACAATTGGGAGATAAGTAGAAAGAGAAGCCCACCCACAGATCTTATTGAGTCAGCGAAATCGTCAGCCAAATTAAACAGATTTTGAAACCAGCTGTCGGAACGAGAAAGTGACCAAAGTGGGATATTTCAGTTTACTCAAACAATAACTGACGAGTATTCACAACTCTTTTGTGTAAAGTTAGATCTTCAGAGGGTGTCCTTTGGTCCTGAAATGCAACTGAGTTGCATTGTAAAAAATTTATGCAGACAAAACTTTTCTCATGACCAGAGTCACGTGACCTTAGATCAACTCACTCTTGATCCACGCAAAACTTGGGTTCGAAAAAAAAAGGTACTGCGAGGTGTGCGATTTGGACTGCGCACAAAGAATAAAATGTGGAGATCAAATAGCGTCTCCGTAGTCATTATCTACTCTTTCTTCAAATCTTCCTTGGCATTGTGGTCACTCGTTAATGGCTAGGTAGAGCACCTCAGATTTGGCTCACAATGCATCAAAAACTATTGTAAAGTTCTGCGTGATTTCAAAGAACATAATGGTGGTAGTGCTACAACGAGACACGAGCGTGTTGACTCAAGTTGCAGTAGTGTAGCCGTTTCAGGTAATACTATTGTAGAAAAGTGAAAAGTTTGTCCGTGATTGGTGGCTGACACCCAAAGTAAGCCTCAAAGTAAGCCGATTCGATATCGCTCTGCATTTTCATCCTTCGGATGTAACTGGACTGTTTACTTTTCAGTATTAGCATCCATGGCGATTTTCGCAATTTGGGTAGTCATGTAGATTTATCATTGCGACTGCTTTCGTCAAATTCTTTTTCGTACATACTCAAGTCCGGCTTTGATTGCACACGCATTCGTATTTGTATTCGATAACTGCTTGTTCATAGCCTATCATAATGACCTTTCTTGAAGCCAGCCAACTAATAATTGGATTCCAGAACACTAATATAGGTATCTTGATTGGGTTCCTGAGAAAATATAGGTTTAAAAAAGAACACATCTTAAGACGTTTGTGTATGCCGCAACCTCACAACAATAAACATGAACATTGATCTCTTAACCTGTTGCATTTTTCAGAGATAGAATACATCTCTTTTCTCTTTGAATCTTCGGTGAATTTGGAATAGGCTGGTTTGAACCCAGCAAAGCTTAAAAGTGAATTTTCCCGAAAATAAATTAATGTCTAACTAAGTCAGCCATCCCAAAGAGCATTATTTCTCTGAATATTTCACGCAAAATACCGCCACCAATTTGTTAATCTGGCCTCCTCTGTCAAATTTCGCATATTTTTGTCTGCCTTGCCAGATTTCAATTCAAAATTCTTTGTAGCTGATAAATGAACAAATAGTATTACTTAAACTTTTATAGTCTATTTTTTTTTCCAACAGCGAAGCTATAAGCAGCATCTTTCGTCACAGTAGCTCCATCGGCTTTATGATATCATTTACACTCTCTTCATTATTAAGATAAGAGGTTCAATATAAATAACAGTTCTTTATTCCGTACAAAGTCTAGCGTTTGGCATAGACCAACATTGAAAGGGGGAAGCCGTCATTTATATAGTCAGAGCAGTTGCCGCACCGAAAAGGGCCGCGGTGCTGCGTTCCAGGGGTTATAGGCGTTTCAAGATATCTCGGAGTGCAATAGCAGAACGCTCTTAGTACTCATCGTTTATATCTTACTATAATAGGGTTCACAGACACAATCGAATATCAGTATGTAATGGATGGAGATAATCTGGAATTGAGCCAGCAACATTTAGAAATAGTTTCAGTTGAGTATCTGTCGCGGCTGCACTTCTGTTCAAGACGTCCATACTGATGAGGTATTAACCTTCAGATATTAGTTTTGACGGCTTGCAAAGGAAGAAACCTGGAGCTGGATATGTTTTGTTTTGATGTGTATCAAAATTCCGAAACCGACTTGGGGCTCCCTGGTGGTCAGCGTATTGTCTCTAAAGCTCTAATGAGTAGCTGTAGATGTGACACAATTCATGGGCCTACTCTAAAGAGATGAATCTTGAAGGAATATAAAAGTGGAAAACAACTTTCAGCTGTAATCTTGAAAAGCAGACCACAAAAATACTAAACTCGAAACTGAGATCTGAAGAGTCCTCTCTTGATCATAGTACTAGCGAACATTTACTTCCAAAACGTTGCAGGTATGGCATAAAGATGAAACGGACGAATTAAGTCCTCTGGATATAAAATAAAAAAACAAGCTCCATACTTCAGATTTTGGAATGTTCTTTTTCCCTGGCCGCATCAAAAAGATAAAAAACAAGATTTGTTTTTCGAATGGGTTTCGAATACACAGGCCCATGATATTTAGTTGGCGGCAGTTCGCTAATCGTGTTGGCTATAACAGAAAGAATACTTGACGTAACGACATGCGTGGCGTCAGCAAAATAGCAAGAATAAACCTATACAAGATACCAGAGTTGTCCAGCGCAAAAAGCATTAGCCCTATATGCCAGCATTATCACAAGTTGTTTACTGTGCTAGATTTCCTCATATCAACAAATCTGAGCATCTTTCTCCGTATGAGGACCACCTACTAGCTTCTCTAATAATCTTTAAATTGTAGTATCTGATAATGATTGTTGCCGCCAGCTGCTCAGAATATATTAGGCATTATCTACTTGGGGGCTCCAGAATATTAAGGGTGAGACATCTGCATCGAGACAAATGAGGTCTCGTGGCTAAATCGAGGAGAAAATCTTACTAAATTGCGTGTTTGTGTAGTGGAATCTCTGAGGAATCAGACTAGAAGTAAACGGAACAGTGCAGCGCTCGGCGCACGGCGAGGGGACTTGCACAAACTGAGCCAGTCTGCATAAACGAAAGACCATCGCAGAGGACGTCGGCATGAGGGGTTATGTGGGAGTGGCATAATTCCGGGTGTAAGCATGATGATTTGCGACCGCCGTGTTGCTCATGGGTGATAACTCCGGTCAATTATGACTATTTTTGAGTTCCACACCATAACACTTGCATTTCAGAGCAATTTGGAAGGATAGAAAAAGCCAGTTCAAATCTTTCTTTCTCCCAAATCCAACGTGGGCACTGTTTTATATCTCGTGCTGAGAGATACGTCTCACACCAAGCGTTGAATTTAGAAGGTATATGCGGCCAACCCCATGCCTCTGAAAATCCGGAAAGTTTAGATGCGTTGTATAGTACTCTCGTAAGTAATGCAAGCCTGCAAGTCCTCATACATAACGCAATAAGACTTGCGCGCAATCTCTCTACAATCACGATCAATTATGCGTCTACAACTGATGCAAATCTAGACGAGCGTAATTAGTAATCTTGACGTTCGAAAGAACTTTAATGGAAGGAGGGAAGTATCATACCCGATTTTGTTACAACTTAGTTATCGAGCCCTCATACAGATGGCTTGGTGCTAGGAGATCAAAAAGAAATACATTCATGCCTCATCTAAATTTTAACTCCACTTTGAGACACGGCAGCTTCGCCCACTTATTGTATGCAGAACATGGTGAACGCGCAGACGCATTCTTGTGACATAGCTCAAGATAGGTTGCGCCGTTCACCACAACTGCGAGGTGCAACTCCGATGCACTAAGGGTTCTTTGGAAAAGCCTTTTGCCTTCAGTTTTGGACTGCGCTTTATTCAAGATTCGCGTATTTTTGCAAATGCTGTGGCACAGCCTCCCACAAGTTCTTTTCATGCAACCATTGTCTCGAAAATATTTTTGCACTATACTTGTGTGCAGAGTCACAGAGCACGGTAACAACATTCGAAGCTTCAGGTAAGAGTTTTGCAACTTGTAAAGCTGCAATAACATTCAATGCGCTGGTACCTCCCACATAAATCCCCTCCTCGTCTAGCAAACGATACACCATCGCAATGGAATCCTCATCGGAAATTTTGAGCGCATCGTCAATTAGTTCGATTTCTGGCTTCAAGTTTTCCGTAACACGACCTTGTCCGATTCCTTCAGTGAAGGAGGATCCACCCCTTATGATTTCTTTACCGCCACTTTTCACGTAGGAATACAATACTGACCCGGGAGGATCTGCCAAGATACATTTAATTTTGGGGTCCATATGCTTCAAGTATCGTGTTACCCCAGCAAAGGTTCCCCCTGTTCCTGTCGAACAAGTCCATGCGTCAACTTTTCCATTGAGTTGGGCCCAAATTTCAGGACCTGTAGATTCAATATGAGCTTGTCTATTTGCAAGATTATCGAATTGATTAGTCCAAACAGCATTTTCAATCAGCTCCGCGTGTCTTTTCGCCTGGTGATTGTAGTTCTGGGGATTATCATACGCAACTGCAGGTACCGGATGAACATCGGCCCCTAAAAGACGTAATGTTTCGATTTTGGCTTGAGATTGAGTATTGGGCATGTAGATAACACACTTGTATCCACGCAGAAGGCAGACGTGTGCGAGACCAATTCCCGTATTCCCAGCAGTACCTTCAACGACAGTGCCGCCTGGTTGAATCAATCCCTTTTTCTCTGCATCATCTAAAATAAATTTTGCTGCACGGTCTTTTATTGAACCTCCTGGGTTCATAAATTCTGCCTTAGCGTATATGTTCCTTCCTACTGACTTCGAGATATTAGAAAGTCGAATGAGTGGGGTGTTTCCAATGGCCTCCGAGAATCCATTGGCCACGAGCGGAACGAACGGTGCCTTGTAATCTTGCCCGGAGGCCGAAATCTTTATTCCCCTGACTTCCACAAGAGAATTTGGTTTGAATCCTTTTTTAAGTCCTGTTCTCAACATAAGGGTGCTCTCTTTGCTGCTTAACCTAACGGACGACATGTGTGACAAATGATGTCGCGGTAAAACAGAAGTGTCACGTGCTGTCGCTTCAAAGGATATGCAGTGAAGGCGAAAAAATTCGGAGTAATAAGAGTTGAGGCGCCAGAGTGAACAACTTCTTTACTTCCCTCTGTGTTCTTCTAAATTGTAGTATAATCAATAGAAAACATAACACAATTCAGGTTTTAGCGATAGTGACTGGGTAATCAATCGCATCTTAGGCGGAGCCTACGGCACAGTACACACGTGGGGTAATAGCCGAATTACCATGGTGAACCAGCGGCTGTAACTTCCAAATCCTAGTAAGATCTCGGGGCTTGCGAAAAATGTGCGGTGCGCACGTTAAGGTGTAAAAAAAATCAAGTTTTGTGGATCTTGCATTTGGCCTTCTTTTTTTTGGTTCGTTTGTGAAGGCGCAGAAGACCCTTGAGTTGCGCATTCACCGCACAGCACTTGGCAACTGCGAATCCTCGCATGCATAAGTCGATTTATTCAACGCTGAGTCCAATAAACTCCATTTTCCTCTACAAAAAAAGAAAAACAAGGAAACCTGGTGCAGTGATCCATGGTGAGTTACTTGATTGGCACGAAAACTCACTGCTGAAGAAGTGTTCCACTGGATAAGCATTCCAATGGAATTTCTTGGCTTCCGGTTTTATATTCCTGCCTCACCGCATGATAGATGATCCGTCGTATATGCATATCCGCGCCAACACAAGATTGCATCGGAAGTTAGCGCCAACGACCTCTTGCATGATGCTGTTACGACGAAAAGGGGCTCCTAATCAGTGCTATCCTAAGAAATGTCAGGCGTATAGGCATCATGTATAATAGCTCGTTTGATCGATGCTCAAGCCCTTGCTACCTATATCTTGACTATCGTCTACCTGAAATCTTCTCATATACAACTTCACCTTTATCATTCCTTTTTAGAAGATTACTTTATTGACCCTTTGCAACATTCTCGCCAGAAATTTTGCAACTGACGAACTCCTTTCAGCGCTTGACTGCAATGTTTGCCCCCAGACCTCATGAAATGCCCCGTCTACCTTCATTTGATGAGTTAATGCATTCCATTATTGGACAGCCCTCGCCTGATGCGCGTCATGATCAGCTCTATCATCATTTAATATCGGACAATGACATGAGGTACACGCAGATGGTGAGGACACGGAACCTTCACCCGTTGAAAAGATATCATTCTGTGGGTCGCCCACTCGATACCATCAACCTTATTTCAAAATCCAGTGAGCCGAAACTGGGTTTTCCGCGCTCATCAGACTCTTTGTCACTGCCTTCAATCTCGTCCTCCCTGACTCCGCTTGTATTGGTCGTTCCGCCTATCGAATCCCCACCTTCTCCCGCTTCGTCCAAATCTGCTGAGAGTCACAATGAATTACCAGCCGGATCACCTCGGAGCTATGTCTGTAAGACTTGTGGAAGGCCCTTCACAACTCTGGGTCACTTAGCTCGTCATAATCGTATACACACTGGTGAGAGAAATCACAAGTGTCCATTCCCGAAATGTGATGCCCGCTTTGCTCGTCAGGACAATTGCACACAACATTATAGAACTCACTTGAGTGGTAAAGGGAAAAAATCTCGTGGAAAGAAGGATCAATTTGGAGGAAAGTCTCTGTGAACAAGCAGAGGCCCAATGCCATTCGTTCGGACTACCTTCGAAGACTACTTTCGAAAATTTGACAACACACTAACCAGAAGTCCAGCTATTTGATAAGTACTGGGCCCATCTCTGGACCAAGTGCAAGATTGCATATTTTTCTGAGATTTTCATTGATAAAGAAAAATATTCAATTGTTGCATTTTGCGAAACAGAGTTACTGGCACGACACAAGCTCAACGACATCCAACAAAATGGGGGCACACCGTGAGTGCACAGGAGCGTCATACAATTTGTAGGATTCACCCGAGTGGCACTGGTAGAATAAATCAGTGTTCTGGTATTCCAACTGACCTTTTGCCGATACCAGCCAAACTTGGAGGGCAAACTTATCGCCTTCAGCATACTCTTCAAATCGAAATTGATGGCTGTTATCCACTGAGGCAACGTGATGCTGTCTACTAGTTAATGAGCCATCATTAAGATCCAACTCAAGGACAGAATCACTGAGACACGCAAGAGGAATTATAGATGGACCTAGGCGGTTTTTCCTAACCCCCGGCTCTCGAAGGACCTCCGCAACAGAAATTCCTTGCAACGCTCTAGCCTCCAACTGTTCCATCAATTCTCTTGGTGATTCGAGGACGTCATCCTCTGCTGTTGAAAATCTATCTTGAGAATCTTCGAATTTGAAGGCACTTAATACGAGCCCAAAGCTGAAGGGCAACGTTGTGTATTGACTCTGTGCACCATAAACTCCACCAAATGATAATATGAACAAATAGTAGGAGACTATGACTTTCTTTGTTAATTTCATTCTTGTATGGTTCACTTTAGAATACGGCAAGGAGTATATATATGTATATATATAATTCTATCAAGTTTTGCAGTTGCTTGTGCACACGGTGGTGTTTTTGTGATTTCGTCTGACAATGCCAATGCGAGACTGTAATACAATGCGTCCCACCTAGTCACACCAACATTGAGTTAGGAAATTAGTCACGAAAGAAAGTATTTTTTCCTCGTCCCATTATATATTCGTTACAAACAGACTTCTTAAGAAGTGTATTCCAGCACGATTTTATTTGTGGCGATCATCGGTAGCGTACGTTCCCGGAATAGACATATCTCACTTCACAAGGAGCCCGTAGTTGTAGTGTCACGCCCGTGACTTGTGAAGCGTGTCAATAACGAATATTACGGGGTTAATGAGCTATTAAGAGGTGATTTACGGTGGGTGTCGTGAATGGTTGATTGGCGTGATGAGACGCGAAGCGGCCCCAGATCTATTTCTATTTTCAAGACGAACCATTCTTATATGTTTAATTGAGGGTGATCAAGATTCACCCAGCTCTGTCTGGTTATTAGACTCAAGAATGCACACGCATTTGAAATGGCTTGAATTTCGCGGCCACTGTGAGTGAGAGAAATTGTAATTGTAATATGCACACTGTGAGGGTTCTTCCTCAAATTGAAATTGTTCGCAAAGTAAGCTCTCATCACGTCGTCATACATAAATGCTTTTCAAATCGTTAGCTCAAGTTACGGTATGTGCACACTCAATAGAAATGAGTCTTTCTTTTTAAGAGGAAGGGGGGCAATCTCTCGATTATCGATTTCAGTAGCAACTCGTCGCTGTACGAACTTTCGGTTTACTAACAAATCCTCCAGTCGCGGGTTCTGACCCATCCTTTTTTAACCAGATCGATATCCACAGAGATCAAGAACGCTCTTGACAATGCTGTTCACTCTGCGCCTGTCGTACTCTTCATGAAAGGAACCCCTGAGTTCCCACAATGTGGATTTTCCAGGGCCACAATTCAAATGTTGGGCCAACAAGGTGTGGATCCTGCCAAGTTCGCAGCCTATAATGTTTTGGAGGATTCTGAGTTAAGAGAGGGAATCAAAGAATACAGTCAGTGGCCTACCATTCCCCAGCTCTATGTCAATAAAGAGTTTGTCGGAGGATGTGACATAGTTCAGTCCATGGCTCAAAGCGGCGACTTGGCCGAGCTTTTGGAGTCAAACAATTGTCTTGTGCCAGAGGACGAAGAGCCATCGCAACAATCGGACATAAAGCCTGCTGGCAGATAAGTACGCCTCCATAAAAACAACAATAACCCAAACCTTCGTAATATCTTGGAATGTACATATTATATAGAAATCAAACGAGGTTTTGGTGTGTATTCGAAACCAATTTCTCATTGAAGGATAAAGAACTTTCTTATTAACAAAACTCTAGTTCCTGCCACTTTTAGTTGAGGAGCGTCTTCTGAGTAGGTTCAGATCGTTCAAGTTCAATGTAAACTCGAAATCACCGTTAGCCCCACTAATAACTGATGATGATCGGGTCACGTACTCGCTTTCACTCAGCCTCAGGGAATCTAGAGAAGTATTTGAGGAAATGGAAAGATTTTTCAAGGCTGTTTGTTCCTCATTTTCTTCGTCAACTCGAAGATCAGTGCTGGAAATAACATCACTGAAGACAAGAATGTCTCTGTTTTCGTCTCCTTCCACTTTCTCCTCGTCCGAACTGGCAATCTTATTTTCGGTAAGATCTCTGCCATCATCAGAATCAGAGTCATCGAATTCGTCTTCGCTATCAAAGTCAACATTTTCATCACGTAAAGCAGAGATGAGAGAACTCTTACTGAAGACTTCTCCAAAGTTGACGTCGTTAATCGGATTGGGAGTACGTGGCAAGCGGCTGGTATGATTGGGGTTTATGCGGGTCGTGGAGTCAAATTTGACACCGGTCTGTTGCAATTTTTCTCGCTTTGCTTGAGCCAACAGATGCAAGCTTACATACGACATTGCGGGGTTGTCGAAAACTTGCTTGATAGCGATCTTTGGTGAGATCAACCCGCCAGTCATTCCCACAGGGCTCTTGATTCTTTTCGGTGGTATGTCCTGAAAGTTTTTTTCACTCGTGGATTTGGCCATATCTTGCTGTGGGAAATAGCTTTCCTGTTTCAAGGGTATGCTATTGGCCATCCATGGGTGTTTGTAAATCTCGTCAATCGTGATTCGCGATTTGGCGTTTACAACCAACATCTTGGATATCAAATCCTTGGCATCAGAGCTGATTTCGTCCCACCAAGGATCCAAGAAAACAAAGTCCCCACTCAAAATTTTGTGAGTAAGTACTTCATTGTCATCGTCGTAGAAAGGAGGAAAGCCGCAAAGAGAAGTATACAAGAAGCATCCCAAAGACCAGATGTCAACGCTTTTGGAGTAAAAATTACTCCTTGAATGCGCACTTTTGAACCGACGCTTCCTGTCAACTCCACAATGGATGACTTCAGGAGCCGTGTAACCTGCTGTACCACAAGGAGTCTTCAAATTGCTTCGAGACAGTCCAAAAGAAGTTGACGAATCATACCTGAGTTGCTTAGCCAATCCAAAGTCAGCAAGCTTAATTGTCCCTATGCCCCCACCCCCAACCCCAGGATCAAAACTCCCTTCATCGACTTTGGAATCATCATCAGAAGACCGGAGAGAGGCACGATAATCACTCATAGTTCGATCAACTTTGGGAATACTTTTGAAAAGTAAGTTCTCAGGCTTTATATCTCTGTGGACGACATTATTTTCGTGCATGAAACGAACAGCGTCGAGAAGTTGAAAAAACACATGTAGAGCTAGATCCTCTGAGAGATACGTGTACTCGATGATTTTATCAAAAATTTCCCCACCGTCACAGTACTCTAGGATTAGATAGCTTTTTTCTCTAGATTCGAAAGAATCAATGAGTTTTAGTATATTCGGGTGGTTGCCGGCATTGCTGAGCGTGTTCATCACCGCGATTTCATTGTTTATATTCGAAATTTGTTTTTCCGACAAATTTGTTTTATTAATAATCTTGATAGCCACGTCTTCTCCGGTAGAACTATTCCTTCCTTTGTAAACCTGGGAGAACGCTCCTTCGCCTAAAAGAGACAGAACTTGGTAATATGAGGGCAAATTAGGGAACTTGTCCACGCTTGGCAAGAAAAATCCTTCCCTTTCGGGTTTTTCCTCGCTCATATTCGATGTTAGAATCGAAATATAACCACTCGAATACAGAATCAATTTCCTTGAGAGAACAAACAAAGGAATTAGACCCAAAAAACTAGACTCGCGACGTCAGTGGCTTAGTGAACTTCAAGGGCGATGCTCGTATACTCTATTGCAGCTAAGTTTTTAATCTTCTTAGGTGGTATGTCACTGAGACCGATAGGTTCGTGGTGGATGATCGGTGATAGGGATGAATTCGGGATCTGTCGATCAAAACAATAATCTACCAAATTAGGCGGCGCAGAATTCCGAATGCACGTGGCAGTGAATTAAAGTCCTCGAAATAGGAAAAGGGTGCAGGGAAATTTATGGCTTGTCAACCTAGGGAACAGTCTGAGGAAAGGTGGGGAAGAATATGGTTGATTTCAGATCTTTTGAACCGTAACTGCTTACTCAAGTATGCGCGCTAAACCTGGGTGTGGAGCTCTAACAGGGCAGGAAAAAAAGAGGAAAACTGAAATGTAACGAACTGCGGGGTAACATTTGAGTATTCCATCATCCTATTACCAAAACTTTTCGAATTTGGAGAAATCAAATAACAAAGATTTCAATCCGACCATCAGTTTTTCTCAGAGAAACAGCGCAGTTTCACCGGAAGTCCATCATTTTGCAATTGTTGTGATTAAAATCGTCAGCATTACGTCATAGATTGTGAGAAAGGAGTGAGACTGCAGCGAACAGAAAAATATGAAACTCGTTCAGTGTCCCAGTACATTGATATTAGAGTTCTATAATCAAAGCGAGCCTACATGACTAAAATCATTGAAGCTTGGATAGCACACGTAACATAGAATCTCATCCCCATTAGGTGAAAGAGGATAAACATCCACAGTGTGCATACATGTGCGACACGCTAGTAAAGGCAGGTTGGCGTTTACCAAAAGGCATATCCCCTTTTAGCAAACCGCACTCGATTGGGAGGTTTCGTTTGCGTGTTATTTTAAGTTTTCAAAGTGTCTCGTCATAAAAGTAAAGATGAATCCAGAAATTTTGGCCTTCTTGATAGGCATTTAGAGCACGAACGCAACTCTTAAAGTGTAAATAGATTTCCTGGTTGATTGTCACAAATGATTTCCGGCAAGTGATCTGTATTGTAGTTAATATTTCAATACTGAATCGGAGGGGAACTCGTTATGTCATCGTAAATTATCCTAGATAAGTTTCCGCAGCTCAGGCTCGGTTTCATCACGTGATGTCCACAGCCATTCATCGCATCGCATCTATTTTGTTCTTGATCAAATCTTCAATATAATACCAGCACCCAATGAGCACAGCGAAAACGAATTTTATTGCTTCAGCAGGTTTTGATGCCGCTATAGTTGATGAACTTCGTTCTACTTCGCTGATTGGAGTTTACGAAGACTTGTCACCTCTCATTAGCTTCGTGCAGAAGAATGGCTTGACCAGGTCCTTCACCAACATGCTCTACTTCAGTGCTTCCAATGACCTAGGCCAATTAACAAAAACTACTCAACAGTTATCTATTGTTCTTGATGTTATTAACTACGTCTTGGGAGATAAGAGTCCGACGACCAACCTATCTGTGAAGCTCTCGCTCATTGATGAAGCTTCACATCTCAATGAAGTGTATACCATGGTTTGTTCAAACTTGACGATCGTGTACAAGATTTATGGCATGAGAAAACCCGCCGTGACTGTCGCTATAACGAAAGTGTTGCAATGTCTCGTGGAATACGATAACTCAAACATATTTTCTCAATTCATCGATAATTTTGACTTCAACCATTCTGCTGTCCAGAATATCCTAGTTCCCACAAGGGATGATTTCGAGAGAAAATTTATTGATGAAAGGGCGATGCGTAAGGCTTTCGTTGATCTTTGGATCTGCATATGTTCCGCAAGCATTCCCACTCTTCGTAAGGCTCTCTTAACAAACTTCAAGATCATGAACAATTTCTGGAAGTATATGAATATGGAGAGATATGAAGTTCTCAACAAAATTTTACTGTTTCTTGATAAATTTGTTTGCTCTGAGCCAACCTTCAAAAGAGCCACTAAGTGTCGGATTCTCAACGAGAACTTCTTGTATAATGTTCGCTCACTTTTCCTTTGTTTGAAATCAGAGAATGATAGATCGGAAGATAATGATGACCTTCATGATTTCAACGAGTTCAAGTTAAACTTTACTCTGTTCATGAACACTCTCGTTTCTGATGCGAACAAGGGTATCACTTATCCTGAGAACGATTTCGGATCCCCGTTAGTTGTGAACAGCGTTACATTCAACGTCAACAATAAATTGATTTTCACTCTCCTCACTGCTTTGAAGCCATGGGACTCGCTTGCCCAATTACAGTTGGTGATGCAAATACTCAATCACAATCATGAATTACTTCCTCCCTATATGCACTGGATTGTTTCCAATTCTGGAGGATACCATGATCCGACATTATCCTCTTATTGGATCGGACATACTTTTCTTTACTCGGAAATTTTGAAATCTGAGCATCTCCCTCCCAAATCTGAGTTTGTTTCGTTACTTCCACTTTCCAAGAACGCATTAAGTGAATGTATTGCATTTCCTAGTGACTTGATCAAGCAATTGAGCTTACAACTAGTCTTGCTTCAGCTTCAAAAGCTTTCTAGGGCGAAATACGTATCTCAATCTACAAAGGACTACGTTTTGAGCAATTTACCGTCACATGCAGCATTTCTTCCCTTAATAACTCATGAGAACAACTTGATCAAACTCACTGCCACCCAGATTGTTACCATCCAAGAAGAACTTGCTCCAAAATCTTCTTCGTCTGCGGTAGTTGGTGTGATCAGTAAACAACTCACTGTGTTGAGGTCGAGTCCTGAAAAATGCGACTCTTTCGATTTGATTCTACTCGATATGTACTTATCGATCCAATCTAATAATGAACTCAAGTGGTGGAACAAAGTGGGTAAAGAAAACAACTCCTTTTTCACGTCATTACTCAAGTTTTCGAAATTGCCCTTTCTTCGATCCAAGATCTTGAGGATTTTGCAGAAGCTCACAAAGCCAACCCTAGTCTTCAACGAGGTAGGTGTGGTCGAATCACCCATTGTTGTCTTAATTGAAGCTATGGCATCTGTTGAAGACGATATTTCTCTCAATAGCATTTGGGCGTGTCTTGACGAAACAATCTCGCGTGCTGTGGGGTCGCCCTACAAATACTTGGATAAATCCCACAACCTTTACGACGATATGAGTATTTTCTTGATCGTCCTTCTTGAACAGATTAATTTTGTTCCCGACTTACAAAATCAAAAGAGTGTTTTGCGATGGTTGGGTAGGTTAGCAACGGGAATGGTGATGATTGGTGAGCCAGCGTCAGGGCTCACAAAGGCAGCAGATGATGCTAACGTTCCCATTACTTTAAAACTCGACAGTTTGAAATCAAGGGAAAACATCACCTCCGCGCTAGAATTGGCTGAGGCCGTTCTCGTTCTTGATAATGCTATCCAGGCAAACAAAAGCACTTCCGAGATATTTACTCAAATCGCAAATATGGGTAAATTTTTGATGAGCATCAAACTTCCAGGTACTCCTATATCGAAGTTTATTCTTTCTCCCAGCAAGTGGACATTTCTCAACCGGTTGGGTGCTGAAACGATCTCGGAAAGCGAACTACTTGCAGCATGTCTCTACATTGAACTCCTCGGGCAACTCAATTTGGACTTTTCCGACTCAGAAATTCGTCACTTCATTTACACATTAACTCTGACCAAATTGTCTAAGAGGAATCAAGCTCTCCTTCGGAAATTTATGTGGATTTTAAGCGACGCCCAATTGGAATCCCTTTCAAGGAGTAAAGATAACGAGTTGGTAGTGTTGGAAGCATCCAAGATATTGATTATGAGGAATGTTTTCTTTATTCCTGACTTGGCTAATCTTATGAGATTCGATTCTTCTGAGGTTCATCAAATCTTGCTTCATTTATGCCCCTCCGAAGAGCAAGTGGACTTGATCATTCAAAATCCGAGGTTTTTTTACCTTCTTGAGCAAGGTTCTCCCGAAATCGCTAACAGTCTTTCAAGGGCCAATGACCTACCAGACTCTTTGCTTTATCAAGTTGGTTCGTTTTATCCCGAATTGGGGGGAAAATACCGAGCTCGGATTGTGCATCTCGCACTTTCCATGGGTAATTGGACAAATTCTTTGCGGTTATTTACACAGTACGTTTCTTTTTTCGATCCAGAGAAAGTTCTGAACTTGGTTTTTTCTCGACTGGAATGTCACACGAAAGAAGCCATGTCTTCATCGTTTGTACACCTCGTGAGAGCATTAGTTACATCCCAGTCCACAATTTCTGAATTCATCAACGACTGGCTTCAGAGGGCAATGCTTTACGTGACCCGAAAACTTTCGGAGTCAGACCTACTTTCTGAGACATTTGAAACCTTTTTGAAATCCCTTCAAAATCTCATCTCGTACCGAACCGACCTCTTGACTACTGTCCCCGTCAAAATCCTCGATGATCAACTCGAAGCTATTCTAACAAGCAAAATATGGGTTTCCAGAACCAGTATCACCGAGTATGCTAATCACGTTATTCTTGCGGTGAATCCTAAAGTCCTTTCTTCGGACAAACTTTTGCAGTTGTTTGTCAACAATGAAAAAAATCCACTCCGCAATCTTCCCAGTGCTTCCAATTTTGAGGCTCGATTCCAATCCTCATTAATCATTTACACACTATTCCACCTGAATGAAGCCGCCTCCTCGACCGTGACATTGCTTGAAAGTGTTCTTGTCTTATATTTGGGATCTCAGAGAGCTGATGACTTGTTACTCAAATATGTCCTTCAGGCGATTGAGAAGAACGTGACCCATAGCTGGGTTAGTTGGATCACAAATTGGGATTACCAAGATGAAGTTACCCCGGAAGAGATCGAACTAATTGGTGAGGAACGGCTATTTTCAAAAAGCCCATCCTCGTTAGCTGTTGCATTGAACAAAAAATTTGTCAAGAATACGACAAAATCAAGTTTGAAATCTGTGGAGATCCCTGAAACTAGAGATTTTAATGATTTTGAGAAATTCTCCCTTCGATGCCCATCGGGGACGTATCAAGAAACTGTTTACGATCCAGAATTTTTGATGCTTTTGATAATCAACAACGAAGAGTTGATGAGGGAATCCGGAGGAACGATCCATTTCAGCATAAGCAAGCTCGTGGACTCTGAGCTTTTATGTTTTATCGTTACCTGTCTCGCTTGTGACAAAGTTCGAGAAATTGCCAAAATTATTTTGATGGGTGTATTGAAGGATTTATGTGATTCGACCATTCCTTTCAAAGACATGAATATCATGAAAGTCTACATCTCCTCCATATTGCACACTGTGAGAGTTGCTGATCATTCTGTGTCGCTAGTTTGGTATGTCATTGGTTCCTTGTGCAACATCATCGTCAACCCTGGTCATATTATGTATGACCGCGTCCATCACTACATCTTGTCAACACCTATTTTCAAGCACACAGACATACCACTTTTTAAATCAGTGGTTTCGTTCCTGAATCATGATGACGCTGTCGACGACGACGATTACTACAAGCCAGTTAATTGGCTTGTTGAGCAGATGGCAGATGGTCTTAAGAACCTAGATGATTTGAGGCTTCTAAAATCCAGAGGGGCTTTGGAATGGATATTCAATATTTTTCATTCTAATTACGCTCCGACTCGTCTCCGGCTCAACGTGTTGAAGCTCCTTTATTCAATCCAAAAAGTTGGGCCTGAGGGATCTGATATGCTAGTGACCAAATTTGCAGGATTGTCCGCATTAGAAGTCATCAAGAGGTGTGCTCCTATCAAACACTGGTCTGGATTGCAGGAAGGTCTCAATGTAGATCAGCTAGCCTTGCGAGTGGCAATGCTCAAGAGCCAAAAAAGGGTGAGAGATTGGACGTTTAATAACGTTGAAGATGCGCTCAAAAGGGTTAAACTGGCCTGATTTGCGCCTTGTGTGACTGTATACCTCACAAATGAGGCTACAAGTTGGAGCAAGTGTATTTTCGTTTGTGTATACATATCAAAGTCAAGCATATGTAGACCGATTAAAGTCAACTATATCCGCGATGAATGGTAGCTCAGTGATCTATATGCCTCATGGGCCTTAAACGAGTCAAGTCGTTGTCTATGTAAACCTTACGGGATTCCAGTACAAGTTGCCGTTAGGGGTGCTCACTTGGGAAAGGCTCCGTGCACCAGCGCAATGAGACATAAAAGTTGAAACCACACCCCGTTTTTAAAAACATCGCGCAACAACTATGTCCGTATGTGGAATCGATAATGTAGATTAGTTTTTCGAAAGCGGCATGTACTATCGAGCAAAATTAACAGTCAAGCTTGGCAGACTTACACATTATGGGATCGACTTGGTATTGATCTCCATCATCCTTGCAGGTATACATAGAAACACTGGTTTGATATTCGACACAACCCAACTTTCTTCTGTGGACTTCAGGAAATGGTTTGGCAAGTATCTTGCATTTGGTGAGACTTGCTATGATAAAGCTGTACTCCTCTTGAAAATTTCTGGTTATTTCAAGCAAAAGAACTTAGTGTTGGAATTCGCGAAGAAGGAGGCCGGTTCGGTTCTCAAAGATTAAACGGGATGGAGCTTAGATGATTACGATCTGCTAAAGCATTGAACTCATACCTATCCCATGTCAATTTTTGACACTTGCTATTGTTGATTCATTATCTTTTGGACAACGATCCAGCATCTGCTAAGTGTAACATCATCCAGATATCAATGCAGGAGTTTCGAATGTTCAAACATGCCCCACACGGCAAACCAGTTTGACTCATATATACTATGTATGGTTAATCAAATCTTGAGAAGGAATTTATAAGTATTTGCATGTCTTACGAAATTTCGTAGAGGGCCGCGCACCAGATTGGGATAGAGTAGGATGTAAGGGCTAGGAAAGTAAAAGAATAGAAAAGCCATCATCACAATCAGTGCCAGTAATGTTACACGGAGATTTGTAAGTTGGTCTAATATTGGTATCCGCTATTTAACGTGAGCAACTCCTTAGTGCTCCATGGTATATTGAGTTTAGTATCGCGGAATAACTGTAATGGTCGCAAAAAAATCTGGCGATCTCGTGATCTGAATAGCGGACAAAACTTAGCCCACCGCAATCACGGAATGACATTACAGAAAACCCTTCCGGAAGAATTAAGTAAAGCCATTGAACTCGAGCAAAAATGTGACTCACTCTCAACCACCAATTATCTTCAATCATTTTCTCCGAAAAGGTTGGCCGCTTTTGGTTTGGCGATAATCAATTTATCCGTCACAAATGTCAAAAATGCCATGGCGGGAAAATTATTAGTGGAGCTTTCGCTCGACCCTGCTTTTTGTCAGTCTGGTGATGAGATCCAGGCCGGCTCTATGAAAGTGGGAGATATAGTGAAGTTGGACCGCATGAGCCATCTGAGTGAGGCACAAGACACTGCCTTGGAAGGGGTGGTCACTAGCTTGAATGGGAAAGGCTTTCACATATCAATAAAAGAAGATACCTCTGATGTTAATCTTTTGAATCTATACAACAACACTGGTAGCGATAACAATCGAATGTGGGTTGTTAAACTCTCTAACTCGGTCACGTACAAAAGAATGCTTCAGGCTATGACAAGGCTCGCAGGGTTGAAAGAACAAGAGAAGTCGGAAGTAATCCAAATTCTCTTGGGTGAGCGTACCTTCTTTCCAAAGAACACGAGCCATCCCAAGCTCCAGTTTTGGAACGAAAGTTTGAATCAATCTCAAAAATCTGCGATCGAGTTTTCCATGTATCAATCGCCAATTACAATTATACATGGACCTCCAGGAACCGGAAAAACATACACACTAGTCGAACTCATCAAGCAGTTGAGGTTCACGCTCGGAGAGAAAGTACTCGTTTGTGGAGCATCCAACATCTCAGTAGATAATATATTGGAGAGGTTATCACCATCGTTTGCCCCAGCGCATGATGATATTAGTGCCAGAAAATCAAGAAAAAGAACCCAGCCGAAACTGGGGGCGTCACCAGAAAAACTCATTCGGATTGGACATCCAGCCAGGCTTCTCCCTTCTAATATGCGTCACTCGCTCGATGTTCTCTCGAAGTCAAGCTTCACTACAGTGGGTTGTGATAACGGTCTAATCTTGAAAGATATCAACAAAGACATCAAGGACACTCTTTCAGCTGTGAAAAGGTGTAAAAGTTACGCCGAGCGCAAGGCCCTCTGGGGTGACTTGAAGAAATTGAGAAGAGAGTTGAGGGAGAGGGAAACCAAGATTACCCGGGATCTAATCTTAAACTGCGATGTGGTTCTCTCCACACTCCACGGGGCCGGCTCTAATGAACTACACAACATTTACAAACATCTGGAATTTTCTTCCGATAATCCTTTGTTTAACACTATTATTATTGACGAAGTGTCGCAGTCATTGGAGCCTCAATGTTGGATTGCGTTGGTAAATCATCTTGGTTGCCACAGATTAGTCATCGCCGGAGACAATCAGCAGTTACCGCCCACAATTTGTTCAAACAAAGAAGCTCATTCTCTCCGAAAAAATGGACATCTAGTTGCCGATTTGGAACAAACACTCTTTGATCGATTAGTTTCTAAGTATGGTGGCGATGAATATAGAAAGCTACTCAACGTTCAGTACAGAATGAACCAGAAAATAATGGAATTTCCATCGCTTCAACTCTACAACGGGCGACTCACCGCGGCAAACAGTGTCAAGACAATATTGCTTTCCGATCTAAGTTTAGTGAAAGCAACGGACGAAACTTCTGTCCCGTGTATCTGGTACGATACGCAAGGAGGTAACTTTCCAGAGCAGATGAGTGAAGTTGATTCTTTCGTAACAATTGGTGCATCTGCCAGCTCAAAGTATAACGATATGGAAATGTTGGTAGTGATTGACCACGTCCACAAATTGACTTTGGCAGGAGTAAGCGCAAATCAAATTGGTGTCATTTCTCCATACAGCGCGCAAGTCTCAGCTATGAAGAAGATGTTGGTCAAGCTTGGGCATGAACTCATTGAGGTTTCGACAATAGATGGCTTTCAGGGAAGAGAAAAGGAAGCAATAATAGTGTCTTTAGTACGGTCGAACGATCAGCGGGAAGTTGGGTTCTTGAATGATTTTAGACGACTAAATGTTGCGATGACACGTTCGAAAAGACAGCTTTGCGTGGTCGGAGATATGGAGTTACTTGAACATAGCGGCATTCAATTTCTCCAAGATTGGGTGGAGTACGCAGATGAGCATTATGAAGTGAGGTATCCGGATGTGATGGACTACTAGATATCTTTCGGGTATCTCGTGTTAACATATTAAACATTCTTGAACAGAATCTTCGCCTAAGGCGTAAACTTCGAAACTACAGTATATCTTCAAATTGAGGAAATGACCATTCTCTACTCCAACATATCTAGGTTGCACAATCTCTGCAGACAAATTATTACTGCATCGCAAGAAATTGAGTTTTTAGGTGCTGTCGCGAAAACCGCGATTCGAGGTGCTGGTATGCATATTAGTTCCTGACCTCTACTGGCGTGTTTTATCACCTCAAACCCCCTTGTCTGCGCTCTTGCAATTCAAATGCACTTCTCAAAACCATGACGAGACCACCTAAATACATTCACATTTGTCAACTTTAAGAATATTTAAGAACAATCTTACTTCACTCATACCAAGACCTGACGTTTCGACGCGCTATGAGGCGCGGTTCCTTCATCAAAACACAACCTTGGGGAAGACGCGGTAGCTCGTAACCGGGCCGAGACCAATGCCCAAAGGTTTATTAAAGTCCAGGGAACTACCTATGTCACATTTTCAATCGAATTTACAGTAAACACTACACTTTTGAAAGTCGGATATTTCGTCTGCAACAATCTTTTTTTCACTTTTCAGGCTAAACCCTTTGTTTTCTTTGAGCTCATCACTTCAACTCACCACAATCAAGATAAAATGAAGCTAATCTCCACGCTCATTGCATCAACCTTAGCCTCAATAGCTATCGCTCAAACAGATTTTGTGACAAGATACCACTATATAACTGTTGACTCCAACGGAATTACAATTGGGTCTGATGTGTTCCTTTCTCAGGCGACAGATGCACAAGATTTGACTCCTTCGACTACCTTGGATTCCTACAACTCACAGCAAGCGGCCACTACCTTGGCCACTATCAGAACTTCAGCACCTTCTTTCGTCAACTTCGAATCTGACGCTTCCCTGTCCGCGGATGGACCTGTCATTGCAGCCACTAGTCAAACGATCTCTCAATATTCGCCGATCGCCAGTAACCCCACAAGTCCTCAGGACATTACGCAAGTTGTGTCTGCATCAAACCCAACAACACCGAAATCTTCGATTGTTAACTCAGCGTCACCTACTGAGTCGGATGGTGGAATATACAGTGAGATTTCATCTTCTGGTGTGGATGCAAACTTTGCGAAGACCATATTAGACGCACATAACACTAAGCGAGAGGCACACTCTGCGTCTGCGTTGTCCTGGTCTGCTTCCCTCTTTCAGTATGCTCAAAACTATGCCAACTCATATACTTGTGGATCTTCGTTAGTCCATAGCGGCGGTAGTTATGGTGAGAATTTGGCAGACGGATATTCAAGCGGTGTGGCTGCTCTTAACGCTTGGTATGCTGAGGGTGACAACTATAATTACAATGCGGCCAATGTATTTGATCACTTTACCCAGGTGATTTGGAAAAGCACTACGAAGTTGGGTTGTGCGTATAAGTCTTGCAATGGTGGGTTGTATGTGATCTGTTCATACGATCCTGCCGGTAATTATGTCGGAGAAGGACTGGACAATCTCTCTGCCAACTAAGTGAGATCCGGTAGAAAATATATATGAAAATATCCTTGAGTGGCATTTGTACCCGCCCAGCTTGATCGAGTCTAAAATAAATTCCAGACCTCATCCTGCTAAATATATTACAATTGTCCTAAATGAGGGTTGCTCTGTTTTACATATTTTCTGACAGATGCGGCAAAACCTTCTCCAGATTTTACAAAAAGTAAGAAGGAATACAATATACATTCCTTCATTCATATCAAGGAGAAAAAAAAAAAAATTAAATTTCGATTGTGTTGAGTTCACCCAAAACAGAGATATTTCCAGCTGTCCTTCTTGTAGACGCAGGGACTGCACAGTACCATGAGTCAACTAGTTCATTTGTCACTCCAGACAATCAGCCTCCAAGTAATCCATACGCAATTTCTGTTGCACAAAACCCGCCTAAATATGAGTCCGCTAGCTCAAGAAGAACCATCGCCTGCAAGCTCACACTTAAGAGGACGAAATCTCTCGTATCCGCCTGGCAACGTTCTCAACAAAGAGTCTGATCTCGACAGCATGTCTCTCGACGAAGACAGATGCGGAGATGACACCTCAGATTTACACCAGCTACCTCACAATCAACTCAAAAAGACTGCTCGTGCTTGTATTAGATGCCGCTTTAGACACACGCGTTGTCCTGGTGGCCAACCTTGTCTGAAATGCCAGATGGCGAAAACCAAGTGTGAATATGTAGAGTATGAAAAGCGGCTCGTGGTTTCTCGAAAGTATATCTATAAACTTCAGGAAGACATTGCAAAGCTAAAAAAAGAAAATGCTTCTCTTCGAAACAGTCTCAAGGAGGAACAATTAAAGAATACACAAGTCGAGATGAATCCCGCACTGTCAGAACCATTACCCACCGGAAACTTGCAAGCAGATTTGTTTGAACTGTCACCGTTTTCTTCATCTGGAGCTAACCCTGACTTTGATGAACTCAATGGAGAATCATACGATCCAAACAATGAAGTCATTCACCCTTCTCTTGATAAGTATGGGAGATTGATACAATCTAGAACTGGAGAAAAGGTATATGTTGGATCCTCCTCCATGACTTTGTTTGGACTTGAAATTCAAAATATGGCACCCACGCTTCCGTCTTCTAACTTGCTTCACCTAAACTCGTCAGTGCCCTCCCCGACAGATGCTCCTCACAACCAAGCCCAGCTCGGACTGCTGTCACATATGGACGCCGAATATTCCGATAAAAAACGTGAGACAAGAATTTTAGAAAAAGAGGGTAACGCGTACAACATTACATTGGCGAAGACCAACACACGTCCCGGGCTCTCAGTCAATTTTACTCTTCCGTCATATTCGTATGCCATTTTATTGGTGGACACCTTCATTAATTACAACGATGGGTGCTTCTATTTCTTTAATGAAGGATTAGTCAAAAAGTATCTAATGAACTTATACTCGGGCAATAATGCAGAGAATAAGAAGATAATCAAAAGAAACATCTCAACGAAGGTGAATCCTTCGAGTGATGAGAATCTGATAAAAAAAGACACTGATGACGATACCATTCTCGAGACTATCTGGTTTTGCAAAATTTTATTGATTTTTGCAATTGGGGAAATGTATCTTGGTACAGAATCTGATACGCATATCAAAAACCTGAAGCAGGATACTATCAATGCCTTTGCTAAAAAGAAAAGCAAGAAGAAAATTGAAGCAGAACGCAATACGCTACCAGGTTCGGGCTTTTTTTATCAAGCATCTGAACTTTTTACTGGGCTTTTCGCATCCGGTGCAATCGACAATATCACAAAAGATGGAGGTATTGAAGTGATGTTGCTCTATGCTTTCTACCTTCAAGTCGCTGATTGTACAATAGCGTCCTATTTCTACTTTGGCTTGGCGCTACGTTCAACTTTGATTTTGGGGTGGCATGTAGATGCGGACAAAGAAAATTTGAACAGGTTTGAGCTAGAACACAGAAGGCGGATCTGGTGGACGGTCTACATGTATGAACGCATGCTTTCGTCGAAAGCAGGTCTACCATTAAGCTTTGCTGACGACAGCGTCTCCACGGAGTTACCTTTTGATTTCAATATCAACTTGAGCAATGCACCAAAAGACGAAAATGATGTCAGGGGCTCCTACATTTTCCCCTCATCTGAGTATATCAACAATTGTGTTACCATTACTCAGATAAATGCCATCATACTTTCCTCGCTTTATACTAAACAACCCACCGCAAACATTCTTCCAGTTGTTTCTGACCTTGTTCAGCGATTATTTAAGTGGAAGAATTCCCTTCCGGAATTTTTGAGAGTCGATTTTTCGGTGAGTAACCCGACTATAACCCGTCTCATCGTGAACCTCATGACAGAGTACTTCCAAGGTATGAACTTAGCTGTGAGACCCTTGTTATTTCATTTCGCAACAAAGAAGTTAAAAGAGTTACAGTCTGTTAACCATGAATCCAAGTTCATTGATCTTTCGAAATACTCCAAAAATGTGCTAACGTTATTGAATGCTTCTTTTCAAGCCTCAATTAACACAATCAAATGCATTTGGGCATTGCTTCCACAGAACATGGTTGCTTTGTTTGGCTGGATGGATCGTGAGTATTTATTCACCTCAGCCTCCACATTAATCCTTTTTAATGCATCTTTTGGCGTTCATGATGCCACAAGAGATCACTTGGATCACGCTTTAACAATTTTCACGAGAATGAAAAAGTTGGGAAATTATCCGGCAGCCCTTAGAAGGGCACAATTACTCAAATTGATCAAAGTTCTTGACTTCAATGGAGTGATGTACGATCTTCTACAAAAGCACGATGATGGAAGCACCTTCTCATCCATGGATGACTCGAAAATGGACTATGAACAAAGCTTTTCGCATCACGTATCTCAAGCAGACTTTAGACAACCAAGCCCCGCGTTCTCGAACCCACCCGTGGTACCTGAACCACTTCGCTCTGATTTGGACTTCATCCAGTTCAATGGCCCAGTCCCATCTGCCACCATGCCGACCTCCAATCGACATACCCCAACAATTGCTGCCTCGGAAAACCTCACGAATGAAGTATCTTTTGGGCCTGCCAGGGGACACAACATAAGTGGCGACTTTTATTCAAATTCGGATTTGGCGGGTATCGAAGGTGTCACTTATCTTGATGAAGAGCAAAAGATGTGGAATGAAATAACAAATGATGCTGGTTGGCTACAGCCCTCTGGTATGGCGGTAAGTAACCCATTAGGGTTGGATCCGAAGAACGCAATGCACAGCGACAATGTGAACATTAATAAGGTGCCAGCAAAAGCTGAGAATTACAGTCAAGGCTATTCGATGGGCAATAATGTTGGAGCCTACAGCGATATCATAAACCTGGAGTTTCATCAGGATTCTTTTTAGGCATTTACTCACGAAGCGACAGTAATGTGTTGCCTGTACCTATGTAATCAAATACTATAAAAACTCCATTGTTAGATCATTAGAGGGTATTTGCAGCTGAAGGATTTGCTGAGGAGAAATCGACAGCATGGTTGATACAGGTTTACCCGCGTTATTTTGAGTACCCATTATATGGGATGGATTACTGTACCCTGTCGTTTCCAGTTCTTTAGACATCATTTGAGGAGAAATCCCGCCTGTAAAAGGCAAATCCATATGTTTTGAGTGATGCTGGGGAAGGTGGTGCTGGACGGGGATTTTGGACGTTACACTCGTTGGAGGATTTCTTCGGGACTGTGAGACATTTGATTGTGGCGACTGAAAATGGGGAGGTGTGCTATTTTGAGCACCATTGTACAGGGAGTATGCCTGTTGTGGATATTGCTGCCTCTGGTGACCTTGCAATGGAGGCTGTGGCTGAGTCTGCTGGTGCTTCGTTTGAGAATTTCCTTGTTGAGGTACTTGCTGAATTTGTTGGTGCAGCATGTGAGAAATCTGTGAAGCCTTCAGATTTTGAGTACTATGCAAAAAATGTGAGGAGTTTGTTTGAGACTCCTGTTGCAGCTTCATTTGGTGCATCTTGATCTTCAAAAATTCAATCGCTTCGGGGTACAAATCCTGAAGTCTTTTGTATAACAGTCTCAATTCAGGCATCTCAGGGGGTGGCGACAAAATGACAGGAAACTCAATTCTGTTCGACGGCAGGGATTCTATGTTATTGTTGTATAAGTTATCCAAATGTGAGAGAACACTCAAGTTGCATTGTAGGCGGCGATTGATGTTGTTATATTGCTCTAGAATATTGTGGCGAGATTGCGGAGGCATCTGCTGAATGGTTAATCGGTTGCTGAGAATTGTAACATATATATCGTGAGCCTTCTTGATAAGAAGCGAGTTAATCAAGAGCAACACAGTCACTCGATCTTTATCAATATCAATCTGTCCTCTATTTGACATTGTTCCTTTTTAAACAACCTCAGACACCGTTACTTAATGTGTCAAATAAACAGTGATGACCCGAGTTTTTGTATCTGGAGAATATTTTCGGATTTTCTGACGCCAATGGGCTCCTTTGAAATCTGATAAGTGAGATAGTTCGTCAGAAACCTTGCCGAGGGTGAATATTCAATTTGTGTCTCGTCTTTTTTTCCGTTCTTCTCAGTAGCTTGATAGACAATCCGCGCGCAAACACTCGTTTGACTGTACAAATCCTCGACATTAACATCGGATTAGAAAGAAAAATTGGAACACCCTGACTATACAGGGCCAAATGATTTTAAATCTTTAATTGTTTATATAGCTGTAATTTAATAAATGTAATCACAACTTTCTTGAAAGCTCGGGCACAGCTTCATTGAGATCTGCAACTAAGCCAATGTCGGCTACATTGAATATTGGAGCTTCTGGATCCTTGTTAATGGCAACAATAGTCTTAGAGTCTTTCATTCCGGCCAAATGCTGAATAGCACCTGATACTCCAATGGCAACATATAAATCAGGTGCTACAATCTTTCCAGTTTGACCGACCTGCAACGAGTTATCGCAAAAGCCAGCGTCGACAGCGGCCCTAGATGCCCCAATAGCCGCATTCAATTTAGAAGCTAGAGGTTCCAAAAGGGAATCAAATATCTCCTTGTTCTTGAGACCGCGTCCTCCAGCTACAACTTTAGTAGCTGAGCCCAACTCTGGTCTCTCGGAACGTATCAAATGTTCCGAAACAAACTCCATTCTATTTTCAGAGATAGAAGGGATATCTATCTCTTCAACGGATACCTCACTTGCGGTGAGCTTCGCAGGCGGAAAGGCAGAACCTCTTATGGAGGCTAGTTTGATCAGATCATTACTCTTCACCGTTGCGAAGGCATTTCCCGCGTAAATAGGTCTAACAAACGTGTCATCGGAGACTACTTTGATTACATCCGAAATTGGCTGCACATCAAGAATAGCTCCCAATCTTGGTAAAAATGATTTTCCCACTGCGCTAGCGGGAGTGATCACGTGAGTGAATTTTCCACTCTCTATGATTCCTTTGAATAAAGGAGACAACTCCTCTGGTAGATAATGGTCGTATTTATTGTCCTTTGCTAACAACAATTTGGTGATGCCCTCAATTCGGCTTGCCTCAGAGACAATGTTTTTTCCATTTGAGCCCGCTACAAGAGCCGTGACGGGTTTACCAATCGCCTGAGCTGCGGATATGGCAGACAACGTGGATGGTGTTATACTTCCATCGGCTGACTCAATGAATGCTAGCGTCTGCAAGTTCACTAAAGACGATGAAAATGATCTCTTGTTAATGAAAGAGCGCAACATTGATTCGAACTGTTCGTAGCTAGTGCTTAGTGTTCGAAAACAGCGTGGGAAGTAAAATTTGGCTGAGATTCCATGCAGTACTGTAATCCGGAGTCGGCTCTTTTTCTGTGGCGACTTCCCCAACGCGCCAAAGCCTATGGAGAAGCCCTTGAAGCTTTCTTCTTGAACTTGAAGGCTACCTTCCGTACGAAAAACTTTTAAAACATAAGAAGACATAATAACATGGACCAAAGTATGAATACTTAGTAAAAATCCTTTTTTCAATAGTGAACAAAACTCGGTCATATTATCGTGCTTCTATGAAATCGTAGTATTTCGCACACGACAGTGAAAATAACATCAACTGAAACAATTTGCATTTATTACGTAGAGTAAAGTAGCACCTTACTAACCATAAAGACTGTATGTATTTTTTGCAGTCAAGTATGGGCTACTTTAACCTGTCGTCTGTATCTTGAGAACTCTTTAAATGTTAATAAAATGTAGATGCGAATTCTATCAATTTGGACTACCCCACGTTTTTCTCAACGAATCGCACTCGTGACGTTCTGAGGTTCTCATGTTCTCAATCCCCAGTTATTTTACAGCACACCACATTATCCCAAACAGTCGTTCGAAACAGGTTCACAGTCTTTAAAAATCCACACATTGATGGCTATCCCCGAAAGAGGTAGGTTGCTCAAAAGTGACCACAGCCCGAGCCCTAGTGCGCGGCTCATTTCCACTCGAAGAATCAATGATGATAGTGCCCCTCACCTCAGTAACAAGAGAGCCGTGGGCCATAGAAGTACACCACTTGATATTCAAGAGGACACAAGAAGCTCAGATGAAGAGTCGTTCCTCATTCAAAGACCGATGCACAAAGTAACCAACGCTGGTGACCAGTCCCAATCCAGTAAATCCTTTCCACCTTCCGAATACTTTCCTGGAAACACTTCCCTCGGAGTCTTGGAGCTTCTTCCCTACTACTTACCAATCTTCTCATGGGCAAATGAGTACTGTGTCGAGTTTTTTTTGGGAGATTTGGTCGGTGGGGTATCATTAGCCACATTTCAAATTCCGTTGGCTATCTCGTATGCAACCTCGCTAGCAAAAGTACCAATCACCTGCGGGTTATACTCTTTGGGAGTTGCACCATTGATTTACATGGTTTTGGGCTCTGTACCGCAAATGATCACTGGGCCAGAGGCACCTATGTCACTTATTGTGGGACAAGCAGTCGAACCGTTATTACATCACGCAAAGAAAACCAACATTTCTGCATCTGAATACGTGGTCGCGATAACGTTTGTCAGTGGGGCCACTCTATTCGGGTTTGGATTGGGTAGGTTCGGCTTTTTAGACAATGTTTTATGCGACTCATTGTTGAAAGGATTCATATGTGGTGTGGGGACTGTTATGGTCATCAATTCATTAATTCCACTGCTTGGCCTTGAAGATCTCTTGCGAGATGTTTTAGATGAAAAGAGTGAAAGTCATATACATTCTCCATTCGATAAACTTCGATTCGTGTTCGAAAATTTCCGTGAAGCGCACTTACTCACTCTACAAGTTAGTGCCTTGTCCTTCCTCTCCATTATGGTTGTTCGCTATTTCAAGAGGACCGCGTCAAAATCTCAAAATCATTGGCTAAAGCATACAATCTATGTTCCAGAGATTTTGATTTTGGTCGCCACTACGACATTAATGTGTGACAAGTTTCACTGGGCCAAGCGAGGTTTGAATATTGTTGGAGAGGTTTCGGATGTGTCGACAGAGATTCCGCATTTTAATCCATTATCTGCAAGTCACTTAAAACTCATCCGATTGCTTAGTTCCTCGGGATTTGTTTGTGCCATGCTTGGTTTTTTTGAGTCGACCACGGCTCTGAAGGCCTTAGGTTCCAGATATGACTTACCCATATCTTCTAACCGTGAGCTCGTGGCTCTTGGTGCAATCAATCTAGTTTGCTCGATCTTTGGTGGCTTGCCATCCTTCGGAGGATATGGCAGATCAAAAATTAACGCTATTTCTGCAAAAACCACATTTTCTGGAGCTATTATGGGCATTATTTCGTTGCTCACAGCTCGTTTCATTTTAAAGCTCTTACACTATATTCCCAAGTGTGTTCTAAGTGTTATTACAGCTGTCATTGGATTCCTGTTGATTAGCGAAGGTCCTCACGAGATACTCTTTCATTGGAAATCACGCGGCTACAGCGAGTTATTCACTTTTTCGATTACCGTTTTCACTACAATCTTCTTTTCGATAGAGGCTGGGATCGCAGTTGGTTTGATATATCTGTTGATTAGAGTTATTAAGAACTCCGCAGAGTCTAACATTCAGATTCTCGGCAGAGTTCCCGGGACTAACACTTTTCTAAACGCTGACCTTGTCACTGTTGCTGATGATTTTTCAAAAGCAGTCGCAAGTGGGACTCAACAAACTTTCGAGAAGCGGCCCTCTCAACTCAATCTTTTTACGGATAGATTTCGGCCGCTCAATCTTCAAGCTCTCGAGGAGATAGAAGGCTGTCTCATTATCAAGATACCAGAGCCCCTCACATTTACAAATGCGAGCGATTTAAGATCTCGGTTGAAAAGGCTAGAAATGTATGGGTCTGCAAAAGCCCACCCTGCTTTGAAGAGAAGCCGAGATGCTTCGATGTCGAAGTATATGATTTTTGACTTAGAAGGGATGACTTTCATTGATTCTTCCGCTGCGCATCTCCTATTTCAATCACTTGAACTCTACAACAAACGCAAAATTAAATCTTTTTTCGTTCGAGTTGGTAAAAGTCTACCTTTGCGTCGAAGATTGAAGGAAACAGGAATCACAGATATTTTGGCATCAGATCTTGAGTGCATGAGGAGCGAAATCCGGGGTAGAGAAGGACGCGCATCCAGTTCCGGAGATGGTTATCCTCCTTCCCCAGCCTACTTCACTAATTTTCTCCATGAGAACGAGGGTACGGATCCCTCGTGTCCTACAGAGTCAAACAATACGCCTTATTTTGAACATATTAGGAACGCTCTCCGCATGATTGACTATTATGAGAATCAGAGTGATGCAGGATACGAACCTGAGGTTTGAGTGTGTTCCTAGTGTTGGAGGTCAGAGGAGTGTGCGTCATACCGTACACATACGCGTCGCAAGTTTCCAAGTCAAATCAAATGACATGCCACGAACTATGGATCAAGTTGATCTAGTTCGTGCCTCCGGTGTATGTGCATTTGCTTTCGGAGACACAAAGCGTATCACAGGAATTCGCACTACCACGATCAAAAATCAATATATCTACAGACACAAAACCTGTAACACCTCTAGATAGCGACCTATATCACTAGAGCTACGACTTTCCCAATCCTCACAGTTCATAAGCATTAGTATTTGCCTGCTTGTGATGAAAGGAATTGTTTCTTCTTTGTGATAGAATGAGTGCAGGATCAAGCCCGGACACCACAGCGCACAATATGTAACACAACGCGTCCGCGTGGCTGGCTCAAGAACTACGGTGAAAAGATACAAATAAACACCAAAAATGAGTCAATCAGACAATAGCGTTCAGTTGAAAGAAGAGTACGAGTTATGGCGAAAGAATTGCCGCTTCATGTACGATTTCGTGAGCGAAACCGCTCTCACGTGGCCGTCATTGACAGTGCAATGGCTTCCCCAACATCATGCAAGCAACACCCTTGATGCTAGATTACTTCTTGGAACTCATACATCCGCTAAGGATGATGACTATCTCAAGTTGGCATCAACTACATTGCCTCTCAGAAAGAATACAGGAATCGACCTGAAGGTGAAGACTTCCTCGGTCATCAAGATTTCGAAAAAGATAAAGGCTTCGAGCGAGATAAACCGAGCTAGACATATGCCCCAGGACTCAAACATAGTAGGCGCCATTACAGGAACAGGTGAGTGTGAAATTTTCAACTTGGAAAAGGGAATCAAAGAGCATCTGTTCTCTCCACATCAAGAAAATGGCTACGGTCTTTCTTGGAATCGTTTCCAACAAGGAATCTTGCTTACAGCTTCTGACGATACAACATGCGTTATTACAGACATTTGTAAATTGAGTGTCAATGAAGGCTTTGTCAAAAGGTATAACAGTCATACAAAGATTGTGAATGATGCAAAGTGGCACACTTTTGATGCAAATGTGTTCGGGTCTGTTTCAGATGATGAACATGTCCAAATTTTCGATACAAGAGGCCCGAGCAAACCAGTACATGATTTTCATAATCAAGGATCTGGAGGCATGAATAGCCTTGCTTTCTCTCCATTTTCCAGAAACTTACTAGCCGTTGGGAATGAGAATTCAAACATCAACTTTTTAGACCTCAGGGCTTTTCCCCAAAAAGATTCAAAAGGAGTTGTACTTCATACAATGATGGGACATGGTGATGGAATCACGAGTTTGGAGTTTTCGCCTCATAAGGACGGAATCTTAGCCTCCGGCTCGAAGGACCGCAGAGTGATTCTCTGGGACTTAAGTAAGATCGGAGAAGAACAGACACAGGAAGACGCTGAGGATGGTGCTCCGGAGATTTTCATGATGCACGCAGGTCATACTGGTGCAGTCACCGACTTAAGCTGGTGCCCATTCCAGGACTGGACTCTTGCTTCTACTGCTGATGACAATATTCTCCACTTGTGGAAGATTAGTGACTCATTATTGAATATTGAGAATACCGATGACGCGTTTCCCCGGTTAGAATAACACTTGTCTCTATATATTCAAATACAAAACCTACGCGTAACTTCGAGGTGGATATCTTTTGTGGTTTCGCGCAAGTTTGGCGTCTGGCAACAGCACGCACGGATTGGTGCACGTGCACGACCATTTTAACCCTGACTCTTAACCTGACTGCGCAACTGTTGAAAGCACTTTTCAACGACAATGACGGATTTCCCTCCAAATTTGTCAATTCGCCCGTTAACGGTTGAAGATTTTAATCTGTGTTTAGCCTTAGAGGCCATAGGTTTCCCTGAAGCAGAAAGATGTACGGAAGAGAAGCTTAAATATAGGTTGACAGTCTGCCCAGAGCTTTGTTCGGGTTTGTTTGTGAGAGAGTATGGCTATAAGTATAATGCTATCAACTTGCCTGATATTGCCAAAAGGTTGGAAAATGAGAAGGCTAAGCCAGAGCTGTCAGACTCTGAGGGTGATGGGACTGAGAATGAAAAGCTACCCGTGAAGCTGTCAGTGGTCAAGGAAACGTTAATAGGTCATATCCTTGCTACAAAAATTTTCTCTGACAAGATTACAAGTTCTTGCATGGAACTTCCTCTGACGACAGATTACACCAGAGGACACGTAGAGCAATCCAGATCCATCGGTGTACATGCTTTAGTGATTGATCCCAAGTGGCAAGGCAAAAATTTGGGTACCTTATTGATGCACGATTACATTCAGAAATTATCGAATCAAGATTTGGGAAGTAGGGTCGTTATTATTGCTCATAAAGAACTTGTACCATTTTATGAAAAAATCGGTTTTGTCAATCATGGAGAAAGTCAATGCAATTTTGCGAACGAAGTGTGGTATGACTTAAGCATTGACTTAGTATCTCAGGAAGAATAATAGCCATAAATATGAATGCCCGACGCTCCATTGGAAAGTCTCAGGATCTTTTAGCTAACTATAGATGGTTTCAATTTTAGTGTAGTCATCAGACATTTTATTATGTAGTTGATCCCATTAAAGGGTTATTATCAAATGTCGATAAATATCTGAGACACGAGCCCATACAGTGGATTTGATGCCACCATTAATGCCACCGTGGAAGTTGCAGACGTTTTACGTGCACCACGCTGGCGTCCTAGGGAACTATCTTCGAGCAGCGCGACAGGGTCCAAACTTTTTTAAACCACACCGGGATGAAAGTTCCTCAGATAATTCGTCTGATTTTTGACGTTTTTCCTCTAGAGTCATACAAATCTAAGTCTGAAGGGCCCTTCCTGCTTAAGGGAAGATATATATTTGGCCTGCAAGCCCCCTGTGGGAGTTTAGAGGAAGAATTTACTCTAGCTGTACACAACGTGTCTGACATTTTGGTAAACCAGGAAACGAAAATCTATATACCAACCGACCCTGTCGGTTTGACAACATGTCTAATATTATGCCGCAGGCACAACTTGCTCTTACCAAGGGAAGCAACTACAGACACCAAATCGGGACATGCACTTATGCCATTGTCATATCTAGCCTCGCCGAGTAACGAGCTTCCCATACTATTGGAAACAACCAGAAATGAAATTTGCCATATTGTATCAACGTCTGACATCTTGAATTTGAATTCCTGTTCAAAAAGCAGCTGCTTAGACTCAATGTTCAATGACTTTTTGGACGGCTTAAATGATTTGTGGACACTTGTTTTGCTACTTGATGATCCCGTGAAAAACAGAAGCGCTTCACGGCGCTTGTTTCAAAGGGACTTAGAGTTGGAGGGAAGTGAAATTCTCAGCTGGCTCATTGACTCAAAGGTTCTTGTAGATATACAATCTTGGAGTTCGTTTGCATCCAGATATCCATATCTTTTCTCAGACTCAAAAATAGCAGCCAAAGCAGTGCAAACCTTGTCGTTTTTCTCAAGTGAACAGCGGAAGGCCATCAAGCAGGTGCATTCAAGCAAGCTTTCAGAGTTTGAGAACGCGATTCCCCACTTCTTGTCTTACCTTGCCTCGACTGAGGATTCTGAGAACAGTGCTATTCTTGGGCTCAAATTTGCATCATTTATTATATGCGTGGAGCATTTTCTTCCCTGTGGGTCCCAGTCATCGGTCACTAGCACGAAGAATTTCAATGATGCTTTAGATTACAGTAAGCAGGTTTTAATGCAGTATTAGTAACAGACTGGATGCCATATTCTAAACTATTGAATTGCAATGGAGTTGACATTGCTCGTTAACAAAGAAGTGACGTTACTCTCTATAATGGCTTCGGACCTCTCGGATAAATGCTTCTTTGGGTCTTGCTTACCAACGTACCTAGTCTTTAATTTCTCCTCCAGTAACTCTCTTTCCTCTGTGACTCTTTCGTTGTAAGCCTTCGCAGTTTTCACTAAGCATTGTATGTTCGATAGGTTTTGGTGTTCAGAATGGCTATAACTGGACATCTTCAAACCGCTCTGCCAAGACTGCTTGTGAAGATTCAAGAGCATATTGGTTTCGTACAGTGTTTTATGGTAGTCGATGTTCAAAGAGTAATACTGTCTGTTGAGACCGTGTATTAAGGCTTGAATTGATGGTTTGTTCAAATGACCGACATTAGAGGTTGATTGTCGTGGCTCCTGGCCCCTCATCAATGTGCTTGCATCAATCGTTCGAAACGCGTCAATGACTACTTTGCCTTTGACCGATTGAATCGGATCAATGACAACTGCCACTGCCCTCTTATTTAACTGCTCGAAACTCTGTTGCGTGTTTACATCCACAGATGAAAGCCAGCATCCAAACCCAGGATGAGAATGGTACCAACCAACAACCATTTGGTCACGGCCCGTTTGTCTCAACATGTCCATCATTTTGGTTTGGAAAACATCATCAACGGCCTCAACAGAAACGCCAGTGCCAGATTGAGGCATCGCAAAAACATCCTTCACGTGGATCGTAAAATCATCCACAAACTCTCCAAGCATTAGACCCATAACTTCCATGGGCACTCCTGCTCTCCCGTGCTTAAGCATCTTTAAAAGTGCCAAAGAAGATATATAAACGGTCTCTGAATCATCTATCGCAGGGGAATCAGACAGTTGCGGGCCGCCTGGTCCAACCGATCCATTTGCGCCGCCAAGTAATCTTTGTAATCTCTCCATTTCTAAAGATTAAGCAGTCTAATCTTAGCAAACTGAAGTAAGAACTTGAGTGGCGAGTAAAATTTGTGTCGCGCACTCCTGCCCCTGTATGCCCTAGGTCACAGTTTGCCTAGTGTAACCTCCAATGGCAATCCTATTCAATGACTCCTACGAACTCAATGAGTAGTTATATTTGGAAACTCTTCTATAGTATATTAACCTCTAAATTATGATGAAATAATTTTGACACACTTCTTCGAGAAATTCATGTGTTGTTTTCCAAGAGATGCAATATTTGGCAGTATTTGCGAGAAAGTGGACACCAAAGTCAAAACCCTTCTTCA
This sequence comes from Metschnikowia kunwiensis, assembly GCA_030583255.1. NCBI lineage: Eukaryota > Fungi > Ascomycota > Pichiomycetes > Serinales > Metschnikowiaceae > Metschnikowia > Metschnikowia kunwiensis. The sequence goes on from JAJMHQ010000028.1 coordinate 125,882, forward strand.
CTTTTTGAGTCAGAAAAACTCAAACTTAGTACTCACCCTCCAAAACACAAGGTTTCCAAAGAAATAGAAATCTGATAGTCTTTTACGAATATCTAATTCGCAACCTCCTGGGTTTTGAGGAACCAGTTCGTTGGGTGCGAATGTGCCTGAAGCGAGATAGCGAAGATTATCGAAGGATTTGTTCACCATCACTTTTGTCTACTCAGTTTTTTGGTTGAGGCCCCTAAGACGTCACCACCCAGTGCTTATGTTTCTTTTCACAAAAATTGTGCCTACATCCGGTGGTCCTGAGCACTAAAAGTGTTGCTTCCCAGCACGTCTGTTGATGCAGACAAAAATTCGCGCATGGCTGGATGCTGAACAAAGAGTAGCGAGGATCGAAGAATCTTACCTAGACAACATGCTCCTGTCTAACTTGAAAGTCTCAGTTGGATCGAAGTATCCAGCAAAGGAGCACGCAAGGAGGGTATATGCTCACTTCAAGACCATCAAAGATGAACTGAACGTCGCTTTCTTCTTGAGTGGCGAGAATCTTGAGCTTTATCAGTACAGCGACCAAACAAGGCCGATCCGCCAAAATCGCTATTTTTACTACTTGAGTGGTTGTGAAATTCCAGGGTCTCACTTATTGTATCTGCCAGCATCTGATGAGTTGACTCTCTATCTCCCAAATGTTGACGAAGAAGATATTATGTGGAGTGGTCCTCCTGTTCTGCGCCTGATGGCCTTGGAGAAATATGATGTGGACCATGTGGAATATGTCAGCAAATTGAAAGACCTGCTTTTGGATTTGAAAAGCAAAAGAGTGGCCGTATATACCATGCTGTTCAACAAGTGGAATGTCGCTTTTCAGGATTTGTTAGCTGAAAACGAAGGCGATTTGATGTACGCTTTAGACGAGTCAAGATTGATCAAAGACGAGTTTGAAATCTTGTTGATGAAACGTGCTGCATCAATTACCGATAAGTGCCATCTTGCAGTTATGTCTGCTACCCCCATTGAGACAAATGAGACTCACATTCATGCGGAATTCATGTACCATGCTCTCAGGCAAGGCTCCAAGTATCAGCTGTATGACCCAATATGTTGCGCGGGTCCAAATTGCTCTACTTTGCACTATGTCAAAAATGACGATGACATAGACGAAGAAAAAAGGTCAATCCTTATCGATGCAGGTGCAGAATGGAGTTGTTATGCGTCAGATGTTACCAGGTGCTTCCCAATTAATGGTGATTGGACTAAAGAGCATTTGGAAATTTACAACGTTGTTTTGAAAATGCAAAAAGTGACAATGTCAATGATCAAACCTGGCGCTCTATGGGATGATATTCACTTGGAAGCTCACAGAGTTTTGATCAAGGAATTCCTTCGCCTTGGAATATTCACGAATGAGAATGAGGAGGCGATTTTTGATTCCGATATAACGGCAAGATTTTTTCCTCATGGTCTCGGTCACTTATTGGGCATGGATACTCATGATGTTGGTGGACAACCGGACTACGAAGACCCAAATCAGAAGCTAAAGTACTTGAGGTTACGAAGGAAGCTTCAAAAAGGTATGGTTGTAACCGATGAGCCTGGGGTTTATTTCTCGCCTTTTTTACTTCGCGATATCTTGAATAATCCCGAGAAGATGAAGTTTATTGACGAGAAAGCACTCAACAAGTATTGGTATGTTGGAGGTGTTCGCATTGAGGACGATCTACTTATTACAGATGACGGCTTCGAGAATCTCACGAAAATCACATCTGACCCAAAGGAAATTTCAGAAATCATCAAAAAAAGCTCGTCACAAGGAGCCAATAGATTCCATAATGTTGTATAGCCTTTATATTCTTCGCTATTGAGCACCCTTTTGGGTTCTAAACACGTGATGTGTTATATGCAGATATATGCTTTATTCAGTCCTCGCCTTGTTCTCACCCCACTACAACTCGTAGCAAGCAAGAATTCATTTGGTGTTGAACACATATAAAATGGACGAGAATTATGATGTGATAGTGTTGGGCACAGGACTCACTGAGTGTGTGCTCTCCGGAATTTTATCCGTCGAAGGAAAGAAAGTACTCCATATTGACAGGCAAGATTTTTACGGCGGGGAATCAGCATCCTTGAACTTACTGCAACTTTACCAGAAATTCAAGCCATCGTCGCAAAAGCCAGACTCAATCACAGGTCGTGACCGTGATTGGTGCGTCGACTTGATTCCCAAGTTCTTGATGAGTAATGGTGAATTGACCAATATTTTAGTGCACACCGAGGTTACTAAATACATCGAGTTCAAACAAATTGGGGGAAGTTATGTTTACCGGTCTGGGAAAATTTCCAAAGTTCCCTCCAACGAGATGGAGGCTCTAAGAAGCTCTTTGATGGGCATTTTTGAGAAAAGAAGGATGAAACGCTTTTTGGAATTCGTTGCCGGTTATAACGAGGATGAAACATCAACTCACCAAGGTTTGGATTTGGATAAGAATACCATGGATGAGGTCTATACTCACTTTGGTTTGGAAAGAGGCACTAAAGATTTCATAGGCCATGCAATGGCTTTATGGGCCAACGACGACTACTTGACTGAGGTCGCGCGGCCCACCATTGAAAGAATCATTCTTTATGTCCAGTCGGTGGCAAAGTACGGCAAATCACCATATATTTATCCGTTGTATGGCTTAGGGGAATTACCTCAGGGATTTGCTCGCTTATCAGCAATTTATGGTGGAACATACATGTTGGACACCCCAATTGACGAGGTCTTATATGACGAGAACAAAAAATTCAAAGGTGTGGTAACCAAAGAAGGAATTGCTAAAGCCCCAATAGTCATAGCAGACCCCACGTATTTCCCTGACCGTGTCAAGAAGACAGGTCATAAAGTCATCAGAGCAATGTGCATCCTTGATCATCCTGTGCCCAATACCAACAATTTGGATTCTGTTCAAATCATCATTCCACAAAACCAAATTGGTCGTCAGAACGACATATACATTGCCGTTCTTTCCGACGAGCATTGCGTTGTCCCCAAAGGATACTATCTCGCTATAGTTTCTACTATAGTTGAAACTACTGCACCCCATGTCGAATTGGAACCTGCCTTCAAGTTGTTGGGCTCCCGTATTGATACACTCATGGGACTTGCAGAGTTATACGAGCCCGTAGAAGATGGAAGCGAGAGCAACATTTTTATTTCTAAAAGCTATGATCCTTCTTCGCACTTTGAAACCGCAACAGACGACATAAAGGACTTATATTTCAGGGTCACCGGTAAGCCTTTAGTTTTGAAGAAGAGACCAACCGATGAAGAGCTTGATAATTTAGTCTAGATAGATTATATTTTGTTTGAGTATAAAATAAGGCACTTTGAAACGGCGTCTCAAAATAGTGATGATGCAGCAAGATCGACGTCCCCCTTAGCCAATTTGAGTGCCTCAATTGCCTCCTTTCGCGTGAATCCCAAAGATGTAATCGTCGAAATAGATGTCTCTTGAGCATAGCTTTGTTCTCCGTTCTTTTTTATGCCATACTGCTTGCCAGTGTTATCAGAGTTCAAAGACACGTCGTCATCCTTCACTGTAGGTAACAGGCCAGTTTCTTTCATCTTCTGAGACACCTTACTTTCGGACACCTTACTTTCGAACTGTAATGGCAAAACATTCTTTTGAATTTCGTGATCCGTCAAAAATTTAATCTTTTCTCCGCCAATGACCAAAGAGTCGCAGGCCAAATCAACGTTGCATTTATGTCTTCTGAGCAAATCCAAACCAAACAAGATTCCAACGTGAATATCAAGAATAATAAATGAACAAGGTAACTCGATACCCAACTCCCCCAAACTTACTGGTACACTGTGAATTCTCCCCTCTGAATGCTGAGTCCCGACCCCAACCGTCATTGAAGCAAATCTTCGATCAATTAAATTCAGAATCCCGAATCTTTCTGCTAACTTGGGATGGAGCACGGTGTGTTGGGCGCCTGTATCAACCAAAGCATATGTTTCATGGCCATTGATTTTTAACCTAATATAGAGCAAATTCACAGGGACGAATGATTCAGGGGAAATATCATAAGCCAATTGCAAGTTTTCTTCAATTTGGTTCTGACGAATCAACTCCATCATTCTTGACAGGATTTCTGGACGTATAGTGTCATTCTGAGCTTTGATAGCCGTTTGACGAGTGCTGTCTTCAAGTTGGGCCTTGGAGTTTGTTTGAGGGTTCGAAGAACGCAGCTGCCCCTGCGATACTGATGTCAAAGTTCCCGCTGCACCATTGGGCTGGCCTGCTCGTTGTAGCCTTTGATTTGCCCCAGAAGATGTTTCATATACAGAGACGTTCTGTTTGAGTAGGATGTGCTCGTTATTTACTATTCCAATCTCCCTAAGTGTAGATTTGCCATCAAGTAGTAACATATCATTGTGAAGTAATACCTGGGCACTCGGTGGAATATCCGTTTCTGCTTCAATGAAAGCTCTGAGGTCATTTAACGAAAGGTCTTCCGAAACATCAATGTGAAGACTTTCCACTTCTTTCTCGAATATGATAGTGATGAGCATGGTTTAGTGTCAGGATTACGTGATTACGGCTCACACAGAAAACCTGTTGCATTCACCTACATGGTACAGGGTGCAGGTCGATCGCCGTTTACTCGTCATATATCAAATAAATCGTACGAAAGCCATAGCGTTCACAAAAAAAAAAAGGTAAGCCTGTTCCGAGTTCGATCCTTTTAATCAATACGCAATAATATTTAGCTAAAATTTGTGGTATTCTCTTGAAATCCAACGCCCAAGATAATCGGTTCCACGCACTAAGCCGGACATAACATAGCTATTTGCGTTCCATTCAACAACATCGTCCCCATTACTCTTCGTTTCTCTGAATCACTGCTAACTTCCGTCACATCTTTGAGCACAACGTTGACAAAGTCGTCGAATCCAATCAAAGTCCCATGAAACTCTTTGTTGTTAGACATCAAGATTTTAATCTGAGTACCAATGGCTTTGTCAATAGCTTCCAACGGTAACATCGCAACTTCTTCGAGATCCCCTGAATTGGGTCTCGGTACGTCATTTAGTTTGGATTTCTCCCCCGACATTCTTGTGAAGTAAAGTAAACCTGATGCGTATTGGGGTGGTTTTTTCCTCCATTATCATGGAATGCGCAGTCTGTGCATTACCTCATACAAATAAAAGCGCGCAGTTCACAAGGCTGATTGCACTGAAGCTAAACACGATGCTTCCTGTAAGCTCACCCTAGTTAGGTATACATAGTCGTCATGACTCAAACATGATTTACCAATAACCTACCTGAGCTGGCTAGGAAACATCCTCTCCAATGCTGCGTCGTGGATAGGTGGAGCCACCTGTTTTTGGATGTGTCATCACTTTCGGGTAGCCCCGTGGTTTACCAGGTATCCTCTGTGAGTTCTAGTTTTCCCGAATCTAAGAGTGCCTTGAGTGGTGTACGACAGACTGACGATCTAGCAAAACCGAATATTATGTGAAACGCTTTCAGCGATACGAGCTTGTGGAAGCAAAGAAAATATCAAGAGAGCTTAATAGGTTATCACCTATGCATATGTGCTGGAATGTAGTTCGAACTAAAGTAAACTCTGTAAGATCCAGCTCTTAACAAGCATAATGTTTCTGCTATCATCTGAAATGAACAAAGAAAAAATGTAATTCTGTACCAAATTCAATCGGAAAGACATCACCAAGTGGATGACGTGTCCTTGGAATGAAAGTAAACGTAATTCTTCCGGCTTGACCTGAAAAATTGCATAGAAAACTATTCTTTCCTTATCATTGAGCTAAAAGTGCCTACTTTGGTGACACTCGTACGTATTAGGGTTTACTACGTCTTGGTTTTTGACCTTACATGGTGGGAGAAAGAAAAAAGAGGTCTCCACCTGGAAGTTTGCAGAAACAAGTCCAAATACCCCTATTGAATCTTACATATTGAAGTACCGTTGGTATCCGTTGCCGTTGTCTGGATTTGACGCGAAGTTAAGGATGTTCATCGTACCTTTGTTACTAAAAAACTCGAAGCAATTCAAGACTCTGTGACTCAACTGGTGGAAGACTTTGTTTATACATACTATGCAAAGGTTACACTTTGGGCCAATGGGGTACTTGAACTTCCTTTACCCCTCCATCCATCGAAGTTGATAAGAGCTTGCATGCATCCCCACTCCGTGATTTTATTCTGAAGCCAGACGAGATTCACTGGTTTGGTCAAAAAATCATTACAGCCTGCTGTGAGGGCATTTTTCTTGTCCACTGAAGAATTAGAGGACGCAGTAAGAGCCACTATTATCACCGGAGACCTAAATACATTGAGGTCTAGCTTCTGGTCTTCTTTGATCTTGAAATTGCCTGCCGCTTGGTTATTAGTCAACTCGTGCTGCGCGAACACCCCTATTCGGTTAACCTTCTCAAGAAACCTGATTTCTTTAGTAGCTTCAATACCCGATTTGACAGGTAACTGAATGTCCATGAGAACTAGATGAAACCCACCCTTTCGCCATTTATCTACAGCTTCCTGTCCGTTCTTAGCAATCTGATAATGGATCTTGTGTTTTCTCAAGAATGCCCCGAGGATAGCTTGATTAATGGAGTTATCCTCCACAACCAAAACGGAAATAGAAGGTAGTACCTGCTCAAATGTCGACGTATTGAGTGTCTTCCCCGTTGTATATTGCTTCGACTCTTTTGAGACAATTCCCGTTCTCGTAATCAGAAAATCTCCTCTTGAGTCTTTATTTGTATTTGAAGAGTCATGCGAAATGTTCTCGGGCGAAGACTCTTGGGCTGAACCAGGGTTTGCTTCCAAATCTTTGAATTGATTTGCAGTCTTCACGTCTTCGTCTCCGACAGAGAGTCGCTTTTCCGTGACTCTCATTCCAATGCTAGATATGTTACTCTTCCGTCTTGAGCTTGTTCTCTCGTCAAGAGACATTTTTTTCAAAGAGTTCTGCTCACCAAGAGAAAAGTTTTTGGGGAGAAGAAGAACAGCCTGTGAGTTATTACTTCTCGACTGCAGAGTCAACGGAACTGGAGACTGAGAAGGACTGGATTGAGAGCGTCTATGTGACAGTAACGGCGAAGCCCCACTTAAATTTCGGGATGACTCTGGGGAGTTCTTTTCCAGAATTAAAGTTTCAGAAACTTGTTGGGGATTTTGAGGTCTTGGTGTTTGCAAACTAGACGCTATTACCGTCGGCTTTTCTGTGTTAGCATAACTTGGAGAAGGGGAAGTAATGTGCTCGAATCCCTTCAGCGGCAGGTCTTCGAGTCTCTGTGAGCCTGAATTGTCCGTGTTAGCAGTAATCGGTGGTTGCTCCGTTATCACGTGGATTAGAAACGCGTCACTCATTTTCATGTCGCTTCCAAAATACTCATCCAAAGCTTCCCAGACATTTTGGTCGGGCTCAAGGAGTGAGAGTAAGGAGTTATGAACACCATCTGTCGGTGCTCTACTTCGGTAGACCGAACTATCGTTAGATTCGCCCTTCAATCTAGTTAAGGGCGCTTTGTTTGGGTTCTTGCTCTGTTGCAGTTGTTCTCGCCTTTGTAGGCTCACAAGGATGCGAAGTTCTGAATAATCATGGGTTTTTGCTATTGAATTTGGATACTTTTGAAATACTGCTGCCTTGAGATCGTCGACAATGTCGAACCTACCCACCATGATTGACGTTGGGTAGCCATTATGTCTTTTAACCCAAACTCGTTTCATCCCTGCAACATTCACATAAGGGTTGCGATTATGACCCAGATAGTCCCTCAGATTCTCATAAGTCAGATTCTTCCCCATTGTTTGAGAAGAACGCTTTAGCCTTTCGGATTTCAGCATCACATAACGACCGATAACATTCAGTGCCTAAGGGATACGTGTATGCAGGATGATATATGTTTTCATACATTAGAAACTGAGAATTATGAACTAGTATCGACCTCCTCGTCCTCGTCATCCCACAAAAAATCTTCGTCCCCCTCTTCTTCATTTATTTCGCCTTTCTCTTTGGCGGTTTCGACTTTCTTGTTTTCCTGTTTATAATTCCGCTCTTTCACATTATTCTCAAGCACGTCTTCGTCAGCGACTAATGCGTCTTCTTCGTCGTCACTTTGACAGAGAAGCTTTTTTCTGGCTTTTTCACCATCCTTTAATTTCGATTCCTGTCTGAAGTACACAAACCAGAACTTATTGTAGGTGAGCTGAGTAGGTACAAGCCTCTCCATCAATTTCGCCAACGTCTCCAGGTATGTTTTCAAGAGATTGCTAATCTCTTGCGTCTTATCATCGACAATAAACTTGTTTAGCTGTTCAGCGTCAAATTCCGCATCTAAGAAAAATTTCTCTGTGGTATGCAATTTAAAAAGTTCCATGTCATACCGGGAGGAACCGTATGCATCTCCGGGGATGATAGGTAGGGGTGATGAACCTTCCACTCGTGTCTCCGCAGTTGGCGAGGATCTTTGCGCCACAGCGCCCGAGAAGAAAGATGCAATAGAGTTAACGAACACTCCAGCTTTTTGCTCCACTATCTCAAGTTTGGAATCCAACTCATCCAATGCTCTGTTTGCCAGAACGGAAATAGAGGCGAGGTCAATTTTGGGATCTGCTGCTCGTGTTGGACTACTGGATGGCGCTTTCATGCGCAGTTGGTCCTCAGAAAGCGAAGCTCTGCGGTTAGACTCGTCAAATTCTGGCTTCATCTCATCTGGATGTACGTTATCAGTCTGCGAAACAGGATTTGCTCGAGAGACGTAAACATTCCGAGAAGCGCTATTCCAAAATGTGGTAAGTCTAGATTCAATCAGAGTGTAAACGTCATCGATCTCATTTTCCAAACGGGCCATAGCTGGAATCACCTGCTCGCTATTTCTCAGGTTAGAATGCTCTTCATGCTTCAGTGGTTGGTCGTGTGATAAGTCAGGCTCTGTGAATTCCATCCTGAGGTATGACGCAACAGACTAGACATAGTCACAAGCAGTAGAGAATAATGGATAAGTCACGTGATATGTCACGTTCACAATCAATCGGTTTCGGCACATGTGGTTGTAACGTAATTTTCGTTTCCCAAATTTCCCATTTCTATATCAGTTTCAAGACGTTACTCGTACCTCAGAACTGAAAGGAAAGAAATTGCAGTTCATTTGATTTACTCAATTTAAGAAATCAAAGGGTGCGTCGCATTTACCCAGCTATTTTACCAAAAATACTCCGGTGAAAGTTAGATCCAATGACCACACAATTCAAGAAAAAGTTCTTATTGAGTATTCAGAATGCTCTATTTTACAAAGGTGGGTCGAGAAAAACAGGAAAAGAGTTCATCTTTTCAAAACCTATAGAGCAGTTCAGAATTGCCTGCCATGATGACAAGCCAACTTTCTGGGGTGTGATTGGTCCCCGCAAGTCCGATTTCTTGAGAGTGGTGGCGTCGAAGTATTGTTCGGAGCCCCCATTAGCACGAACTTATCCTTTGTTCTCCGACGGTGGCTTATCAAAAAAAATTCAATACATCGACTTCAGAGATACTTCCGGACTCGATAAGTGCCACATGGCTGCACGATATGAATCTTATTCATATAAGGGTCAGTTGGAAATGGCGGATGATGTCAACTCAGTGTTAAATTACGTCACCGGTGCAAATAACTACAACAATAATTCAAAATGCGTCGAGAATGATTTGGCCAAGAAGCTATTAGTCAACTTTGATTTATCTGACTTACAGAGCAAGTGGATCAACACTCTCAGTAATGGGCAAATGAGAAGAGCAAGAATGGCAAAGGCAATTCAAACAAGGCCACATCTCCTTGTAATTGACGATCCTTTTTTGGGCCTCGACCCCAAGGCGACTAGTTTAGTTTCTCAGTCTCTCAAACGCATAGCCTTGGATTTGAATATTAGCATTGTTGTGGGGTTGCGAAACCTAGAAGAGATGGCAGACTGGGTGACAAATGTCGCTTACGTTGATGTAGACGGTTTGACAAAGGTTGACGAAGAGTACTCAGTGGAAAAGCAAATCAACTTTGATTTTGGCCACAAAAGGGCTGTACATTCCCTAAACGCTGGTCCATATCACCTTCGTGAGATATCTGCTCCATCTGTTGATCAGCCATTTATTGAATTCAAGAATGCATCGGTAATTTATAAGCTGGTTCCGGTGTTGCTCAACTTTGATTGGAAGGTGGAGAAAGGCTCTACTTGGAGGATCTCGGGCGAGAATGGATCAGGAAAGACAACAATCTTATCTCTAATCACTGCGGAACACCCACAATCGTGGAGATCAGTCTTGAGCATCGATGGGGTTGTTCGCAAGCCTGGAAGTGGGGTCAACTACTTCGATATCAATAATAAAATTGGAATCTCATCACCAGAGCTTCATGCTGTTGTTCCGTTCGGAATGCACTTATACCAAGTTGCTCTTAATGGAATGGTCACTGATGTTGGCAATTCCAACTTTCGAGTCTCTTACAAACAGCTGAAAATACCACCCTACGCACAGTCCATCTTCCATCACTTCGAGTCAGAATTAAGCGGTTATGCTGACATTCCTTTCAATGAAGTATCCGTTTCTTTGCAAAAACTTGCTTTATTTTTGAGAGCCATTGTCAAGCGCCCCGAAATTCTAATTTTAGATGAGGCATTCTCCGGTATGGATGAAGATTTAGTCACCAAGTGTCACTCGTTCATAGCTCGGGATTTGAGGGACACTACAATTTTGACCATAGGTCATCTCGATTGGGAAGTTCCATCTCATGATTTCGTGCTCAAACTTTCAGGCGGCTCCGATCGTTCCGTTAAGTATTTTGCTACAAGTATGTGAACCTAAAATACAATCAGTATAGGCAGATGATGTTTGTAGAATGCACGCGCGTTGCACTATTTAAGCAAATGGCGCAACTGCAGTGTGTGTGCGCGGAAGTTACTTCGCGCACCGCAAACGCTTTTCCTCCCTCGCCAGCGCGTTTCTGCAACTAACTCAATAAGCAAGGTAGCTGGTAAAGCACAACTATGTCAACTTTAATACCTGACGCCCCAATTGACCCGCGACCAGATGACGTGAAGGCTGATCTCGAATATGGCAAACTCACATCAAAGGAGTATTTGTACGTTTCAAAACACCCAGTGGGTGAACCATTGCCAACCCCTATTGATGATGAGCCTCCATACCTCATTCATTTGGCCACATTATTGAGCTATTTGATATTGATCATCATAGGCCATATTCGTGACTTCTTCGGAAAGATTTTCAAACCACAGGACTATGAAGATTTGGTTGAAAAAGATGGATATGCTCCCTGGTATGATGGATTTGAAAATTTTTATGTTCGGCGGTTGAAGAATAGAATCGACGACTGCTTCGCCAGACCTGTTCACGGTGCGCCTGGAAGATACATCAAGTGTTTTGAGAGGGTTCGCAAAAATAAGGACTATACGTATTCAGGTAAGTCTGTGGAATGCCTTAACTTGTCATCATACAATTACTTGGGGTTTGCACAATCCCACGGTGTTTGCACCGATAATGTTCTTTCGCGTGTTAGCGACTTTGGTACGTCATCATGCTCGCCGCGGAATGCTATTGGGACCACTGAGTTGCATGTCAAATGCGAGAGCGTCATTGCAAAGTTCGTGGGTAAAGAGGATGCAGTCATAGTGAGTCAAGGATACGGAACAAACGCAAGTCTCTTCGCATCACTTGTTGACTCCCAGTCACTTGTTATCAGCGACTCGTTGAATCATGCGTCAACCCGTTTCGGGATCAGGCTTTCAGGCGCTATCGTAAAGGTTTTCAAGCACAATGATATGAAAGATTTAGAAAAGCTCATCCGGAATCAGATAGCGCAAGGTCAACCAAAAACACACCGCCCCTGGAAGAAAATTATTATCGCTGTTGAGGGTTTGTACTCGATGGAAGGAAATATGGTAAATCTTCCAGCTGTGGTCAAATTGAAGGATAAATACAAGTGCTATCTCTTTGTTGATGAGGCACATTCTATTGGCGCTCTAGGCCCACAAGGACGCGGCATATGTGACTACTTCCTGGTTGACCCAAGAGATATAGATATTTTGATGGGGACATTGACCAAATCATTCGGAGCGACTGGTGGTTACATCGCTGGAGATAAGTGGATTCTTGACAAGCTCAGACTCAGCTACTTGAACAATAGTTTTGGCGAAGGCGTCCCACCACCAGTACTAGAGCAGATAATATCATCCCTTAGTATCATTGATGGCTCAATTAACCCAGGCGAAGGGGAGGAGAGGTTGAAAAGAATTGCGTTTAATTCAAGGTACTTACGCCTTGGACTCAAAAAGTTGGGATTTATCGTTTATGGTGCTGATGACTCTCCTGTGATTCCCCTTTTGTTGTATTTGCCAGCAAAAATGCCAGCCATATCAAGAATCTTATACTCTATGAAAATTGCCGTCGTAATTGTCGGATATCCTGCTACCCCCATTACGACAGCTAGAGTTAGATTGTGTGTCAGTTCAGCGTTGACAAAGGAAGACCTCGATTATGTCCTTACAAAGTTCAGTGATGTGGGGGATATTCTATACTTGAAGAATAGCAGCGGCATAGCAGGTGGGTCAAGGTCGCGTGGGGTTCCTCCAAGAATGTCTATTGAAGAAGTTCTCAAAACCAATGTCGCCGACTGCAAGCTTCCAAAATTATTTTAATAGGGAATGTATCCTCTTGAATAGTGATGTTATATGTAGAGTATTTCAAGCGATTTGAGAGAGCGCAGGAGAGCTGTGCGATAGCGTAACTCGGCAATTATGTGCATGAATCATTTTTCGGTGAGGGAGAGTTCTTAGGTAAACTACACTTCAAAAACCTTCAATGACGCTATTCGAGCCCCTTGTTCCCCCTTTGAGATTCAGCAATATCCAAGAAAATCTATACCGCGGTGGATATCCTAGAAAAATCAACTTTTCTTTCCTCCAAGGCTTAAACTTGAGGACAATTATATCTCTCACGCCTGATCCCATAAATGAGTCAACCGATCCCCACCTATATAAATTTGCCCGTGAATGCAATATAAATTTGGTACACATAGAATGTGCTCAGTCAGGGAAAGGTAAAAAAAGAGGGGTTCCAATGGGTTATACTACTGTACTAGAGGCTTTGAAGTACATTATTCATAGCAATTTTGCCCCTGTGTACTTTCATTGCCTCAACGGCGGTCAAGTTACAAGCCTCGTAGTTGCATGCCTTCGGAAAATACAGTTTTGGTCGTCCATCGCCATATTCAATGAGTTCATAAACTTCACTACTAATATGACGGTGAACGATAGAAGCTTCGTTGATGGGTTTCGGGGGGAGATAAAATACCAACCAGAGGGAAAGGTGACCTGGCTTTGGATGGGCATCAGCAAGGGGGTCATTGGGAATCACCCGACCATCAAACTAATTGAAGACAGCTCTGCAAGCTCGGCCACAGTGCTTGAGTGATTCAAACTCTTAACACCTCATATAAAATAAGCAATAAGCGTTCTGATTAAGCACTCTACTTTCCAGACATTGGTGCTGCACCTTTGCATCGTCAAAATAGCACCAGTTATTCGGAGCGCTTGATTTCTTCACAAAAGAGGTATAGTGGCCAGTGGTTAAGTTCCCAAAATGATTCGCAACTCCGTACAACTTGTACTGGAATGGCGGGTTCTGAAGTCTATCTGGAAACCTGGACAAGAGTTCAACTTCTTTGGCGTCACTCATAGATACTTCTGAAGATTGATTGATATAAGAACCAATTGGTGGCCAATATTTTGTCAAATCAAGCTTCTCGTTCACGGGGTACTTGATGAAATTTTCAAGCTTTTTAAAGTGCCCATTTTGAACCTTAAACCTTTTGAAGTGTATGATCAATATTTGCGGCAATCTCGAAATGACTAGCTTTTTCGTCAGTTTCGAGAATTTTTTGCAATTTGGGCAGTGCCATTTATTGTCTTCTTCCAAAAGCTCGGTCTCCACGAACTTGTCTAAACAGTCAAATAGCAGCATTGGCTGAGTCACGGCACCGAGCTTCTCCGGAATTGGTAACGAAAGTGTGGAGAACGAATTGTAAGTGCTAGAGGTCATTTGACATTCGAGGCATTTCAATTGTGAAACGTATTGCCCTTGAAATAAGTCAACAATTATTGAAAAATTCAACTTGAGATATCTCTCCCACTCGATTGTGGAAGCGAGACGCACGGGTAAATACTCGCGAACCTTTTCTTGCTCTTCCGAAAGCTCCATTATATTTTGACGCTCCTCAGAGCTTCGGGCCAGTCTCTGGTTCAAGTCTTCATGCAAAGTATCTAACACAAAATTGAGAAATTCAATGCAATCTTGCTGCTCCGTTGTTGCAAATTGTTTCCCCGGAGAGAAAGAACCGACAATTTTTTTGAATTTTGAGGGTGCATAGTACTTTCCCTTGTTGCGCAACATTTCTCTGAGAAGATCCACGAACATCAGAGTGACGACGCCTCGCAGTCCAAGAGTGTTCTCAATATTGATATGTTCCTTATAGGAGCCGAGTCCGCGCCCCAGCAGACTTGACAGACTAGGGACTAAAAACAGCGATAGTGGAGGAGTCGCTACCAAGCACTGAAGAATGCAGTTCATATAACAAGAGTTCCCAAGATTGGTCAACCCTGTGCAAAAGTTCAATGTGTCTGACAGGGCTTCAGACCCTTTGTGTACTATAGCGGGACTTTGATCTGCGCGTTCGGCAACCTCAAGTGCGGAATGTCGCTTATGTCTTCGCGTGCTCTTGGAGTCTGTGAGCTCGACATTTAGATTGGTAGCATCGTTATCTTGCGGAACTCCGACTATCTGAGAATTACCAGAGCCGGTCAGCATATAATCATGAAATGTTCTCATATACTTCGACAGCAGATCAATGGAAGCAGTGCTAGTGTGATTGGTTTCCGGACTTCCTTGAAACGATTCATGCAGCGCACGGGTTAGGGCCGCCTCTCCATAAATTTGGTACCATCGTTGTAAACCCCCATTGAGAAAGAGAGGATAGTTTTTCAATCTTGTGCTCAAGAATTGATTACGAAACATCAACAATTCGATTAATCTCTTGAAAGGATTTTCTGGAAGGAAAGCACTTTCACTGTCCGTAAGAAGGGGAACCAATGATTCAAACTTGTTGTCTGAAAACACGCCATACTTGAGATTGTACATCACAACAAGCTCGAAGTCGTGTCTTCTACGGAAAAGCTCTAGCTCTTTATTGTTCAAGCCCTTTTCGAGCCGTTGTTCAAGATCGCGATCTGTTGGAGAAGAAACCTCTTTGAACAACTCTGCTATAACCTTAGGCTCTATGTTCAAGATGTTCAGAAAGTTTATATGGCTATAACAATATTCTTTCCTCGTCCTAAAATCAAAAATGAGCGTCAGGTGTGCCGAAGATCGCATATAATGGTTCAAGTCAGTCGCTGACAAATGGTCAGAATATTTAAAAGCAAATGTTGGCGCTATTGAATGAAATGTGTTGGATTTGAGTCTAGCAAACCGACTTTCCAAATCAGGTCGATCAAGGCGCTCAAACTCGGGGCATTTCTTGATTTCAGAGAATCGGGGGCGAAGGGCTTCAAACGTTTCATGAACGCTCCCGATCAAGGGCGCAAGTTTCAGTTCACTTAACCCCTGAAAAGAAGCGATCAAACGCTGGGCAGATATGTAACAAAAGAAGGATAGCTCATGATCACAATATCCCATGCGTTTAAACTTATTAATTTGGTACTTGAAAATCTCCAAAAGAGTTAACACCTTTTTCATGATTTTAGCCGTTCCAAAGCTCCTACCCAACAAGTCATCAGCGAATTGGATAGCACATCGCTTTAAGTCCTCAATGCCCGGCTTTTCAGTCAATAGGATCTGATTCACAGACATGAACTTGCTGGCGGCACAAGAACTAGACGCTACTCAAGTTAACCTTCGCAAACAACCCGTACACCAAACAAAGTCGCGACAGTACACACCTGGCGCGGCGCAACATTGCACCATCAATGATCACTTATAGCCTGCAATATTACAGTCTGCCATCATGACTTCACAGCAAGTGGACACCAATAAAACTAACGTAGGATGTCACGTAAATATCCCTATTGGCGACCTGCAAACCAAGCCTGTGACCATATTCTACAATCATCTTAAATCACGTGGGCCTTGTAGGCGCAGCACCGTGTATGAACATAATTACTTGGCTAAATACCTTCACCATTGATGGCCAACGATAAATCACTTCCCGGTACCCCCAGGAAAAATTCACTAACCTATTGAAATACATAGAACTTAATATCAAGAGATTAACGATAATCATATACGGTCGTCTAAAGTCATCCTCATCACTAGCCACTAAGCACACTTCTAATCCCGAGCTACCGACACTCTGCAACTACTTTAATGACAATCCTCAATACTTTCGTGTTCTCGAACCACGGCAAAGCTTTTGGTAAGATTGTATACGGACAGAAGCTCGAAATTTTACTAATCCCATACCCAACAAACATAGAGACTTCAAAGTCAATTATAAACATTTCACATCCGACCCATAATACCCTCATAATATCGAGTCAACATCTGGAAAGACGCAGAACACCACATTTAATAGCCACTCTGCCCCTTATACGCCTGAACAATGTGATTGCGGTATTAAACAAATTTCCTCTATATCACATTATCCGATGGGACAAATGCTTACCTGTCATGACAGATGGTTGTAAAACCAACAAACCTAATATTCTTACTTTCTTTACAACCTCTCGCCATTTCACCGGATACAATGAAAGCTGACATACAAAATACTTAAAATACGACATATACCAATTGAATACTACGTCGCTGGCGAACACGGAACGAGTAGAAGTTTAAACGTATACCCAATCACGAAGATGTGGTAGATACATAAATGGCATGAAGTACAGCCTACGCAAAAAACTACTGGGTTGCAGCTTGCCTTATGTTTTTCAGTGCAATGCTCTTCGAAAGGTGCGCAACAGTTACAACCATTCGGGCGTGATGTAATTTTAACAAAAAATCGACCGTTCATCGAATTTGCCATCTAATCCATTCCACTCACCGCGGTATGGTCTATGTCAACACTGTACATTCTGGAGCACCAAAGGTATAGCTGGCAAGATTTCCGCCATATGTGAAAAAATACTTATGTCATCACACCCCACAATATGAGCACCCTTCCTCGGAAACCACTGGAAAAAGATCTACTGCTTTCACTAATTGCTGTGAGGCTCCTCGCAATTACCTATACCAAATTATGCCAATAAGATCCTCATTCACAATTAAAGGCCATTAAAGCCTTTATTTACACACCATTCAAATATCCCAACAAACAACTTCAAAAGCATCGCATACGTTCCTTCTTGATTGCACGATTATTTATATACCATTTGCAAATTAGGTGTGAACTGGATGACGCATTACAAGAGTATGTGATGGAGGGACGGGCAGTCGCAAAAACTTCATATGGTTCAATATTAGTCCGTTCACCAGATGTGAAAACTGATCAAAAAGCAAAGTCTCGATCTGAACATCGCATCATGCTGCTGACGGATAGTGCCGCCATTTCAATTGTAACCTGTATGAGATGATGTTCTACGTTGGTTGATACATACGATATTTCAAGTCTTAATTGCGCCTTTAAAAATCTACATCAAGTAATGTTTGGAAAACTTTACTAGGAAGATACTATATGTTAGTTTTGTAGATGATCCTGTACTTCCCTGGGGTTACATTCTTTTGATCGCATCGCAAAAGTAAGTAACCTTGTTTATCCACCAAAGGGCGTATAACTTTTAAGCCTGCTCTTGAATCTATTTTTGATTAAGGAACGCCCCAAAGGTCATATTACCGTCTATCTCTCTACAAGTCTAGTGTGGGGGTTTGAGCACAAGAAGAAGTATACGTATCGAAATGTGCTATATCGAGAAAGCAGCAGGATATATAGAACTTGTGCCAACAATTTGAAGAAATGTGCCAAATAATTGATGTGTGAATTTAGTGAAGAAACTGCTACAAGATGATCCCGTAATTAAAAATTCTCTATCTATCTCTTAACCGAGGTGTGACCCGAAATTCATGGATTTCATGTCTATGTCATTCCGAAGTCTCCTTTCTCCTCGATTCTCTTTGCAATTGAATGTTTACACATTTGCAATCATCTGGCGGTAAGAAGGTGGGAACGGGTTGAAGAGAGCCAGTCAACTCACGACAGTCAGACTACATAGTCTAGTGTCGACTTCACTACCCTAATGTTCGAATTTCAATATATTCTACAAGTCCTGGACCACCCACAGAGTATACCTCAATTGTATGTTGATCTGAATGATGACGTTGTGGACTACCAAAATAAAGGACCATTCAAATGGAATATACCTCAAAGCTTGACCCTTTTCACAATTCTTACCCAAGCCACACTTAATTAATTGTATGTTCATCTCAATCATGACGATGTGGACTACTTGGATTAAAGCGCTGAAAGTGTTCGAATTGAAGTTGGTTTCTGTTTACAGGCACACAGGTGCCAAATGGGGTCGATCGAAGCTGACAAAAGAAGGCAGAACGAGATTCCCGGATCCACCAACCTAGCTTATGGCAGGGCAAGGTTATCGGGAAATATGAAAAAAAAAATAACGATATTTTGAATGTACGGTCACGGAAATGGGTCAACATATTAAGCTGTAACAAATCTACACGCATATTTCCATGGGAATGCAAAATGGTTTCGTTATACAATTGCCGACTAGTACGACCAGCAAGGAAAGTGGTTACTACCTTGTGTGAGACTAAAACCAGGAGGTGCACGCGAACTGTGTCCTATTTATGTCCTGGTTTTGCAGGCCCTGTAGAAGATTAAGGACTGTAACTGTGCTTGCCAATGTGACCTCAAAATCTGTACTTATTATTCACTCACAGGACGGGCCATTCAATTTTTTTTTTTTTTTTAAAGAATCATCATATTACGGGGCCGCCGCCGAAAGGGGAAATAATCCCATTCGCCTGCGAAGAACTATATAGAAAAACCCATAATAGACCGCAACCTCGTCTCAAATGATCGAAATCGCGAGTATCCCACCCTGATTGCTCAGTTCAAGATACTCTGTTCAAGATGTGATCAACTTCTGTTATTTTCAAATACAATCTGTGTCATCGGCCAAGCGGGTCATTATAGCGTAGGGGAAGACTGCCATGAGTGCGACTCATATTGCAAAAAGCACACCCGTACCTTTTTGGGAGGCAACTGGGCTTGCTTTCTTACTCCAACGTCAGCTGAAGAAGCCTCGATGGGAAAGTCAATTGTCGTCTTAAGCGGAGGGACTGCCACAAACGAATTAGTCCCGTTGTTTGGTGAAACATTGTTCAACGTCAGTTATGTGTTACCAATTCTGGACAACGGCGGCTCTTCTTCCGAGATTATTCGAGTCATTGGTGGGCCAGCAATCGGGGATATCAGATCAAGGTTAACAAGGTTGATTCCGGATAACCAGGTGGGCCTTCGGAATCTCCTCAGTCACAGGCTAGATTCGACAGCACACATTGCTAAAGCACAATGGGATAAAATTGTTGATGGATCTCATGAGTTGTGGCAAGGGATTCCTATTTCCACAAAAGAGATTTTGCGCTCCTTTCTACTCCACATCCATGTGGAGCTTTTGAAAAGGTCTCGGACATATTCTGGTGCTTCCTTGGAGAAGCAATTCAACTTTGGGTTTGCAAACATCGGAAACTTGTTTTTGACGGCCCTTCGCTTGTTCACGGGCTCATTAGACTCAGCAATAGAACTTTTTATGAAAGTTACTGACATAGATACCAAAACTGAAGTTCTTCCTTGTTTGAATACAAACTTCAGCTACCACATTAGTGCCGTTCTTGTCGATGGATCGGTCATTACTGGTCAGTCTCAAATTTCACATCCCTCGTCTCAACAACTGTATTCTTGTCCGAATATGAAAAGTTGTGACAATCCCGAGGATCCAATATATATCCAAACCTTAAATAAAGTGAGCACTGATTCTGACTTCGAAGATAATCTCTCGTCAGATGGGGAAGTGGGCAATACTCCAATGTACACTCATCCCGATCTTAAAAAGTCGCAACTTCATTTTCAAAAGACGGATGATATCGAGCCTCTTAGTTCGCCAATCAAAAGAATATTTTACGTCTCACCATACGGTGAAGAAATTTGTCCTGTGGCTCAATCGAGGGTAACTTCGAAACTTTCTCAATCTGATGTAATAGTTTACTCAATTGGCTCACTAATGACGAGTATAGTACCCATCGTGATACTCAAAGGGGTCGGAAAGTCTATTTCACAGAATAATTTGGGTTCGAAGAAGCGAATTTTGCTCTTGAATGGATGTGAAGATCGTGAGACTTCTGGGTTGAACGCTCTTGACTACGTCCGGATAATTGTCGAGCTGGCTCAGTACCTGATTAAGAAGGCGGGACTGGAGAAAGTAGATGACTGGCGGCTGTTTGTGACACATCTATTTTACATGGAGAGCTCAAAAATTTATGTTGATCTTAAAACCATTGAGAAAATGGGGATCATATGTGTTGCCATCAAACGAAATTCAAATGAAATTGATAGGTACGACTTGAAAGATTTGCAATCAAACTTGATGAGGATTTCTTGCTTGGCTGGACCATAATCAATCGTACCACATCTTAATCAATTCTTCTGAGACGGCTGATGGTGTCAAGACACCTAAGTCTGTGATCAATGCTGTTATGAACTCGTGAGGCGTATAATCGATAAGTTGGGTTTTGAGAATACTATCATCAATGTTTTGCTCAGACTCGTCCAAAATAGAGACCATCTCACGCGGCAAATCATTAGGTGTTAAGGGAAATAACCTAACGAATTTGTGAGACTCCGTCACCACGTAAAATGGCTTGTTGTTTGCTTTCGCAAGGCACCCAATTTGGTAAGAGCCGATGTGATTGATGATACCGCCACTCTCAACAACGCCCTCAGCGCCCACCAAGATTTTATCTACTTTATGTAGCATGTACCCAACGGCATTGTCTACAATAACCTCGACAGGGACGTCGCATTCTCTCAATAACTTTGCCATTAGGTATCCTTTACCTGTTGGCCTCGCCTCCGTTACGATAACTTTGAAACGAAGCAAGTGGTCTTTCCTTGCTTTCAGAAGTAATTGAAAGACAACACGAGAATACGAGTGGACCAAAATCACATCATCATCCTTGATGAAGGGAATTCCAAATTGTGCAGATTTGTCCCGTGACTCCTTGGCTCTTTGCACGAACAACTCTCCATTCTCAACGAGGTTTCTTTTACACGATTCCCAATCAGAATAGAGTTTGGTGTTTCTCAAAACAAATCTCATAAATAAATCACATCCGGCTGACAAAGAGATAGCATTTGAGATGGACAGCTTCAACGTCTTGATGCTTGATCTAACGAGATTGATTAGCTCACTTGAAGTCGATGGTTGTTTTACTCTTAACATTGTAACGAGAGATTCGATCGCGGCGATAGGCATTGTCATGTCCTTGTCATCTTCCAAAAACTTGAGATACGTTTGCTTGATATCAAAGCTAGATTCAGACATCGCTTGTATTATTACGTAGTCATAGCACATCAGGACGCTGCAAAAAGCTTCATATTCCTGGTGTACAGGTGTATTCACTCCCTCGTCTGGCCAACTAATGCACTCTGATGCAACTCTGATGGAACTTATCATCACTATCTTCAGAAATCGTAGTTAATTGTTTGGTCACATATTTTTGTATCGAAGATTATGCGTGAAATTTCTGGTTCAAAGCAGAATTAATTGTGATATCGAGATCACGTAGTTAATATCTTTCCACATGGACACAGGAAGTTTCGATAATTTTCCCAATTGGCTTGTAAAAAGGAAATTTCAACTATATGGGATTTAGTATTCATCCAATACCTTTTTTCTTTCCCACTTCTTCGAATCAAGGATTTTCCAAATGACCATGTGTCTAAAACAAAAACCCTCAATGAAGTGAATTTAGCAGGAAATTGATTATCACTGGAAGTATAACTACGCGTATTTTAGTAGTATGGAACATTGCGGAACTCGTCTGCCGAACTTATCCCTCATCCTTTTAAGTTTAATTAGATGTATCTACTTGAATATATTGGCCAGCAGTTTAGGTTGGCTGACAAGTCAGGTTCGTCGGTACCCCGTGCCCTAGGCGTAGGGAGCAAAAGATAATCAAACACTACTGCATACATCTTCGGCAAAAACAGTCACTTTGAGTATGTGTATTTCCGATACTGGTGTTTGCGGGTTTATAAGTAAACCACAGTACAGATCAAGCCAATTTTGTCACGTGATCTGAAAAATTTGCTTCCTTAACGTGAAGTCGCTCTAGAATATTTTTTCTTCTTCATTAGTCTTAAATTTCAGTAATATGTCTGACCAGGAAGTTTTAGTTTTAAGAGGCACCTTGGAGGGCCACAACGGATGGGTCACATCTTTGGCCACCAACCAAACCAAGCCTGACTTGTTGTTGTCTGGCTCTAGAGACAAGACCTTGATCGCTTGGAAATTGACTGGCGGTGAGGACCACCAATACGGTGTTGCAAAGAAGTCTTTCATTGGACACTCTCACATCGTCTCTGATGTCACCATCTCTGCCGATGGAGCTTACGCTTTGTCCGGCTCTTGGGACAAGACCTTGAGATTGTGGGACTTGGAGACTGGTGAGTCTACCAAGAGATTTGTTGGCCACACCGGCGATGTCTTGTCTGTTTCTATCGCTAACAACTTGAGACAAATTGTTTCTGCTTCTCGTGACAAGACCGTCAAGGTTTGGAACACTATCGGTGAGTGCATGGAGACTTTGTCTGGTCACAAGGACTGGGTTTCTGCCGTCAGATTCTCCCCTGATAAGGAAACTTCCACTGTCATCTCTGCTTCTTGGGACAAGACAGTTAAGGTATGTTCCAATTTTCTATATCATCGTGTGCTAATGATGTTACCTATATTTGCTACTTCAGACGGGGCCGAAGGGCTTCGAATGAGACTTCTTATACACCAAGATCTCTGAAACCACGATCACTTTTTTTCGATTTGTATACTAACTATCTAGTCTTGGGACTTGAACGACTACAAGCTCAACGCTGACTTCATCGGCCACACCGGTTACATCTCCTGTATCACCATTTCTCCAGATGGATCTTTGAACGCTTCCGCTGGTAAGGACGGTGTCATCATCTTGTGGGACTTGAACACCAACAACACTTTGTACACCTTGAACGCTTCCTCCGAGGTCCATGCCTTGGCTTTCTCTCCAAGCAGATACTGGTTGGCTGCTGCCACTTCTTCTGGTATCAAAATCTTCAACTTGCAGGAGAGAACCTTGTTGGATGAGTTGAAGCCTGAGTTCACTGTGAGTGCTAAGGCCAAGGAGCCAGAGGCTATCTCTTTGGCTTGGTCTGCCGACGGCCAAAACTTGTTCGCTGGTTACACTGACAACATCATTAGAGTCTGGCAAGTTATGACCTCTTCTGCTTAAGTGTCTACACCATTTGTGAACAGAAGAATGTTTTTAATTAAATAAGAAAACCTTTCCGGAAGATGTTCCTCCTAAAACCCAATTAGCTGTAGGATGAAAAGAAACCACCGCAGGCACTGCTGTCAATGCGGGGGCGTTTAAGTTCGCTATTAGTTGTCCGTTCTCTGCGTATATATCAATACTTCGATTCATATTGCCGACTGCAAATTTTTGAAGGCCATCCTTTGGTGACCTCTGCCACTTTGATTTCAATATCGAAACCCATCTTCCTGTTTGACAGTTATGCCCAATCTCCTGTTGGGCTTTTAGATCGTTCGGAAGCGCGTCGCCTCGAGATTTTGTTCTCTTCCTTGAATTACTCGGAGTCTGGACGTCAAAAATTCTTATAGTATCGTCGTATCCGTTGCACACTAAACGTTGATTCAAATTCCAGTCTACGGTTGAAATCGAAAGCCTCGAAGTAAATCCCCCAAAACACTGTGGCGAGGATAGGCCATCCACTATTTCTGAATGAGGGTTTTTCGATATCTTTCTAAGATCCCAAAGTTTCAAGGTCCTATCAAGCGACGAAGTGGCAATTTGGTGTTCGCACAACGGATTGACGCTGAAGCCTCCTATTTTTTTGTCATGTAACCTGAGAAAGTTCTTGTATTTGGTCTGCTTATGATGTTCTCGCATGTCGTGTTGAAGTAGCAAGCCGGTCAACGTAGTAGCATAGAGCATGTTTTGGGAGGAACAGCTTATGTCAGATATACCAAGGGCACTTCCCATCTCGTCCTCAATTGAAACGATTTCATTGATTGCTTGTTTTGAGAGATCCATGACTCTACACGAGCCATCATACGATCCGGTGATCAAATGAATCGGTTTCAGGGGAACGTCGACAATTCTCGAAATATTTCGACCATGTGGCTTAAGAAGGAGCACTACCGGGATATCATCGTCAGTTTTTTGGTCCACGCACCAAATTCCTAGCGAGCCATTCGTGTCCCCTGCAAAAGCTAGCCTGTTAGTGGACGATGGATGAAACAAAATTGACGTGATTCGGTGAGGTGTCAACTTAATTCTTGAAGGATCAGTAAGTGAATGTAAGCGCAAAGATAAGCCATCATTTGCAGTGGATGGACTCATGTCATGGCCCTTGACCTCTGCAAGGGGAGCATTATTGCCTTTCTCTATACTCACTCCCATTTCCTGAAAAACGGAGAGATGGTGTAAAACATCCGCAGGTACGTTGGAATTGCTTTGGCCTACAGATTGCTTTGCACCAAGAATTGTGTCCTCTGCTGATAACTGACCCAGTTTGGGCTCAGCAAGAAGGTCCCTGACACTGAAATCACCTACTAACTTCGAAAGCCTCGATTCTCTCAACTGTTGCTGCGCTAGAAGCTCTTTTGCTGCTTGCTCCTCTAGAAATTCTCGCTCCTTTTCGTCCTCGGAGTCTCTGGTTAATCTTTTTGAGCGTCTTATAGGCAAAGTTTTAGTAACTTTTGGTTCCAACTTGAGTCTTGTTTTGGGCTTTACCACAGGAGGGTCGATGAGAGAGCCCAACTTATCAAGTTGCAACTGTTTTAGAATTTCTTTGTTACGCTCAATATTCTTCTTCCTAATAGTTTCAAGGGATGTCATTTCTCATGAGATTTATTGCTTTACTAATGGAGTTTTGTGTGTCGAACGATCGTGACGTAAAATATCTGAGCAGAGGTATAAACTTCCGCACACAACTATCTGCCTGACATCGCCCATTTGTCTCCGTTCTGAAAGAAACTGAAAAAGGTTTGCAGTATCATCTAGTTCCACATCCATAACCTCGTTGACGTACTTTTGTGCAACCTTAGAAATTTGACCCACATCATAACACTTGACCCAGGGCATTTCTTCAGGAGGAGTGAACTGGAATGGAATGATGGCGTCGTCCTCATTCAATGTAATGTGCTTTAGAAGGCTGTCAACAGATTTCCCTTCACTCATGGCAATAACAAATATAAAACCATTTCTGCGTATCGTCTTTAAATAGTTTCCCAATTCTACAGCAGCAGACTCATTATGTGCTCCATCTAGCAAAAAACTGATGCACGTTGCTTCGTCTTGGAGCTTTTGCAAGCGGCCTGGCCAGGAAGTCCGTTCAATCCCTTTAATAATTGCTTCTGTGGTTAATGTTTCAAGCAGCATTCTTTTTCTAAGCACGCTAATGATTTCTAGAGCGACGGATAAGTTTTGAGACTGGTACCTGCCGAGCAATGGGGAATGTTGCATTGGATTATTGAGCTCGGGTAGCGAGCACTGTTCTGTGCTGATCACTGTAGCATTCTCTGCATTGGCCTTTTTCATTATTTCATGCTTCACATCCTCCTCATTTGTATGATCCACCACAACCGCTACTTCTTTTTTGATGATGCCCGCTTTCTCTCTCGCAATGGCTTTCAAAGAATCGCCTAAAAATCCTTCATGATCCATCGCTATTTTTGTGATACCACACACTACTACCCCGCCTTGACTATTGTCCATGGATGGCGGTTTGAGCACATTTGTAGCGTCTAGGCGGCCACCAAGGCCGACCTCTATTAAGGCCAACTCCACCTTTTCAATCTCAAATATTTTAAACGCTGTGGCAGTCAAAATTTCGAACTCTGTGCATCCTAGGTTGTAGCACGCATTATGATTTTGCACTGATTTCCGAACCCTGTCAAATTCTGTAAGAGAATATGTTTGATCGTTTATCGATATGCAATCATTATAGGACACCATATGTGGTGAAGTGAAACGGCCATTGCGAATTTTAGACTGTGTTAATATCAGTGATAGGTATGCAATTGTAGAACCCTTTCCATTCGTTCCTGCAATGTGAACAGATTTGTATGAGCTAGTATGGGGGTTACCGAGGTATGAGAGCAATTTACTGACTCTGCTAAGTCCCAAATCTATTGGCATTGCTCAGGGGTAAGAAGAGTGTATAAAATATGTTTCGTCAAAAGCGCGAGCAATTGAGTTCTTAAACCTAAGTCAACATGTCTACTGAAGGAATTATAGAGCAAAGACTTGCAGCTTTGGACGAAATTGACGTAAAAATTGTCAACCTCTTAGACAGTCTAAGTCGTATTTTTGACACGTATGGTGAACCCAGTCAAGCGCAACAACAGGACGTAGGGAAGACCAAGGGCCAGTTTGGTGGTGACGTGAAACAATTCTACAGCTCTTTAAGCAACATAGCGATAGGGTTGAGACAGGAAGTCAAGCTCATGGACGATAATACGGGAACTTTTCAGCAAAACAATGAGCTGGTAATGATCTTACCAGTAAGTGTTGAACGAAAGAACACAACTCTCGGTGACGACAAGCTCAGTGCCGAGTTGAAAAATTTGTAAAGTAGTAGTACTTAGATTTGACACCTGAAATAAAGTACTGAGATGGTCTAATTGAACTAAGCCTAGATTTCCTCCAAAAACCCTTGTTGTATCAATCTGTCAACATCTGATTTCCGAACATAAAATTGTGAGTTCTTTATGAGATTGAAGACACCATACTCAGTCTGAACCTCGCCTCCGTTTTTTAAAACACGCACGTCGATAAAGATGTCCCTCGGTGGCTCTAAGTCTCCCGAAATATCTATGTCAGCAAAGCCGGATTTGAAGTTTAGTAGTAAATCTTGATATTTCTTCAAGTACTCTTGCTCGTGCTGACTAAGATTCTCAATCGCTAGCTTTTTTATTCCAACTTTCACCCCGGCACTCGTCACTTCCACACTTCTCGATTTAGAAGGTTCCTCACTTTCATTAAGGACTGGATCAACATTTAGCCAGCAGAACTCGTCAATTTTGGTAGCCCGAAGTTTTTCGTATGCCAACATACATCTCTTATTTCTCCTGAGGCACAAATGTGTGACAAATAACTGACATTGATTGATTCGTCTCGCTTCAGTTTCCATGTAGTTCTGTGAAGCTTGTTGTTCCGTAAGGAACTCAACATCTTTGTGCAAATCCGCCGTTTCTTGCAAAATATTCTTCACGAGAGTATTTTCATATAGAGGAACCTCGACTAGATTGCTAGTTCGTTTAGCCTCGAGGATGAGTTTATTTGCCAAGTCGCCGTACATTTGATCAGAAGTATGTTGTGCTCATGTTATTAACCACCAGGACTAAACTAGTGCAGGTCGTTACTGTAATGTTGAGCGCGACAACCGATGATACGAACAGTAGTGCAACTCTCACGACTTGAATTGAATTATATTCGATCCATATTCTTATTGTTAACGCTGTGAGGATACATAGTTTTTAATTAATTGCCAGAGTTGAGAAAAAGGCAAAAAACCAAGGCTGATGTAGGAACACTAAGTTTCATTCAACCCCGAACGCTGGAGCACTGAACTGGCTTAATAAAGGAACAGCAATCAGTACAAGCTCACTGCTTAGCAGAAATGGCTCAGGTTGGCCACAATCATTGAGGTGGATGAAAATTGCCGGTGTACATGTGAAATTTTCATGAGAAGGCATTTTCGCTCGAGCCGAATATGAGTCCGCCCACCTTGCAATCAATTCTTGGTCCTCTTCACTTCAAAATCAGTTGGCCAGCTGAAATTGCGCCTGTGTCAAGATTACGGTCAGTGTGTGATAACTTATATGTTGTTTGCAGAGAATTGTCAGGAAAATCTTTGTTTTAAGTAGTGCCAGGCTTGAACAGTGATATTATCCTCGGGGTTTAATAGGAATTAGAGAAAAATTGCTCGAATTATGCTCACGTAATTCTGGAATATTCATATAATCAGAGAGTTAGTAACATCATGGCTCTCCATACTTGAGAATCAACATAACAGACACGCTGTCTCCTATGAGTACCTCTGATGCCCTTTCGGGCATTCAGGAAGAACCCAATTAGTCGTAGTGATTTGCCAGCATTGATCGGGAGATAAGAGTGGGACATCTGCATTGATCTCAGAGTCGCTCTTCTGAGAAACAAACTTGTGGGTGAACCAAAGTGAGGCTCTGATAGAGTGCACCTGAATCTTTGACACCTCGCGCCCCCATACTCACGGGGATCACAAATAGCGTAGGAGGGTTGCTGACATGTCTTTTGAAATCAATTGGGATGATTTGACATCTGATGCTTCTATTAGTAACAGCGTGAAGGAATTTCTTGACAAGCAGTTCAACTCCATATCGCTACCGCCTTTCATTGACAAACTATCAGTTACTGACTTTTCCATGGGAGCAACCCCACCAGAGATAGTCATTAGACATATTGGAACTCCTTTTGAAGAATTTTACAATGAATTAAATTCGGATGACGAAGATCGAAGAGATTCCACCACTTTGAATCACACTCTGGGTGACACTGAAGACTCGTCATCCACAGAGGACGAGGAAGAGGCTACAACCGAACTCAATCCAGCTGATTCTCCTACAGTTCTGGATGCCGTACTTCGTGGATCAAACTCATATAAAAGTCCAGAAGTGTTAAAAAAGTTGCATAATTATAATATGAACAATTTGGGCTTGGGTCCTCATGAAAGAGAAACTCCTGCTGAATTCCTCAAGTCTAGTGCTCTCAAAATGTCAAACACTTCTAATACGAAGCACGATAGCCCTATAGACACTACTAACGATATACAGATCGTGTTAGAAATTGACTATCGAGGCGATATAATGGTTGAGATCTCGGTAAACTTATTGGTGAACTATCCCTCTGCCCAGTTTATCTCGCTCCCCATCAAGCTAAGAATTACCGATTTGGAAATCCACAGCTTGGCAGCAATAGCCTACATTCTGAAGAGCGTCTACATTTCGTTTTTGTGTGATCTTGATACATCCGGAACGGACTACTTTTCGTTTGTCAACAATCAAGAATACAGTGCTGACAATAGATCAAAATCTTCGACAGCAACGTTCCTGGGAGGTAATTTTGTTGACTACGCCACAGCTAATAACAGAGAAAGAATTGATGTCATTCGCAGTGTAAAAATTGATACAGAAATAGGTGAAGTTGAAAACAATGTCCTCAGGAATGTTGGAAAAGTGGAAAAGTTTCTAGTCGAGCAATTGAGAAATATCATTCGAGATGAAGTTTGTTGGCCAGGGTGGGTTTGTTTTAATCTCAATGACGACGAAGACTTAATGGAAGACGACGGGAACGAACATATGCAAATATAAATATCACGAGAAAAACTGAGGAGTGTCAGGTTGATGCGAGCTGAGGTGGAACGGATTTTAAAAAACTACTCATTGCCTTGCAATCACATCCACAAATTCAATAGCGTGACGGTTAGTCTTATACCTTGAGGTTGGTTGAGCCTTTTCGAGATATCTGTTCTAAGAATCCAAACCTGTCTAGTACGATCACGAATTTTTTTTTTTTTTTGATAGATTTTAAAATCTCTTGGGGCTGATAGTTTTGAGCTGCTTTGATACCCGAGACTAATTATAAATGCGCATCATACGGCGTACCGGGAATCTCAATATATATATCCCTTTCTAGGTAGGCTTGAGTTCCGTAATACTTGGGTACCACGCGTTAGACAGCGTTAAAACTTTGAAATTTACTGTAAGGCAGATGCAAAAGCACATGTATAACGACTGTGCTTGCACCAAATACTCGTGGAATCTTCTACATATGCGAACACTTATGCATTTGAAGGTGATGTTAGCGCCATTGGATCGCGACTTTGCATCCTGGCGCAAGTTGAATTGGTTTCTTGAAGCAGTTCGCCGTGTCTAAAAAAAAAAAGGCAAATGTGAATGGAAATTACAGAGCACGTGATGCATGACTGATTTACAAACTGAAGAAGCTCGCTTTGTTCACATTAAAGTCGTACGTCCACCTACATCACGACTAGCACTGCCATCGGGCATATCTCCGTCCCTCGCAGTCAGAAACTCCGAATAGATTTTGTGCAATTTGGTCTTCTCTGACGCAGAGATGGACAGTTTGCTTTCTTTCAAGCTATCTAAGAAGTGAGATTGCTTTATCCAAACCTGTGCCTTCCTAGTTTCACTGGTGGCTTCTAAAGACGTGGTTTTCTCTTCCTTCTCAGCAAGACTCTCAATTTGCTGCAGTATGGCGACATTTTCAGCTGCTCTGATCTTGTTTCTGAGCTTCTCCGAATTGATGAGAAAGAAATCATGACTTTTTTTAGAGTCAGTAGATTTCCCATTTGCAAGATTCTCCTCATTGGTAAGCTTTTCATGAACTGCTTTGAGATAAGCATTATAACCCAAACCTTGTAGATCGGCTCCACTGAAGCCACCAGTTTTGGAGGCAATGGCCTCGAGCTGGACATCCAGCAGGAGGTGCATTTTTTCGCAAATACAAGCCAATATGTTGAGTCTATCGCCATATTCAGGCATATCGCAAAAGATGCTCTTATCCAAACGCCCCGGACGCAACAAAGCCGAGTCAATCAAATCCGGCCTGCTGGTAGCAGCTAGTACATATACTCCATCCAAACCTTCAGCACCATCCATTTGAGTCAACATTTGATTGACTACTCTGTCTGTTACACCAGTGGAGTCATGCCCTCTTTTAGGAGCGATCGAATCGAATTCATCGAAGAATAAAATACATGGCTTAGCTGACTGAGCCCGCTCAAAAAGCTCCCTCACGGACTGTTCTGACGCGCCAATGTATTTGTTGAGAATTTCTGGGCCCTTTATGGAGATGAAGTTTAAGCCGCACTGCCCCGCAATGGCACTTGCGAGCAACGTTTTCCCACAGCCGGGGTAACCATACAAGAGAAGCCCAGACCGTAACCTCAAGGGGCAGTTGGAAAATATAGGTGCATATTTGGTCGGCCATTCTAAGGTTTCAAGAAGAACACGCTTCGCCTCGCACATACCTCCAATATCTTCCCAATGTGTGCCAGACCTCTCTAATTTAACACCTCTCAAACTTGAAGGCTTGAAACCGCGTAGGGCAGCCTCGAAATCGGTTCGTAAAACTTCAACCGTGGAATCGGAGTCCTTGGAAAGAGAGATTGCACGGTGATTATCACGGAGACTTTCAAAATACATTCGATCACTCAAAACCTTTAGATCATTCGGTAAGTAACCCTCTGTTTCCAGTACAATATCCATCAAGTCAAAAGTGAGCTTGCAACTAAGATGATTGGATAAATACTTGTTAAGAATTGTGGCCCTTGTGGTTTTATCGGGAGCGCCCATGTGATAGTATTTTTCAATGAGATGAGACTGCCCCAATAGCTTGTTAAAAGATTCTTTTGACGATCCGGAAATGAGAACGGATACATTGGAAGTCTTCTGCGAGCATGCGCTGCGCATGAGACCCACAAAGAACTCTGTCAATTGATTAGATTGCGAAGAGTCGGAGTTTTCAACCTCAGCCGATAGAACCTTGTCTAAGTTATCAAGAATGATCACTGAAGGTTGATTCCAAACGGCTTCGTGGCTCCATTTCTTCATCCTCAGACGAAGCTGATCAGAATTCTCATTCATCAATGCTTCACATGCCACATATTTGGTGAAAACGCCATAATCGTCCATGACTTTTTTCTCCAACTGTTTTAAAATGTTTGATTTACCGCATCCTTGAGTACCATGAATCATAACACCGGTGCTTTTGAAGGTACTGAAATGCTCCTTTAATTCATTGAGGAGGGAATCCACTCCATACATTTTTGCTAGTTCGGGTTCCTCTGCCATTTCTTGCAAGTCTAACACAGGACGCAGTATGGTTTCTCCGAGCTCGATTTTTAAATGTGACTTGGACGAATTGAGCTGGTAAGGTTTAGTCCAGGCATGCGGGTCGTCATTCCTCTTAAATACCAATATACCTCCATGTGGTAGATATATTGGAATTCTGGGGATTCTGCAAAAATTGGACAAAGGAGAGATTTGTTGTCCCTTTTCAGGAAACAAGGTTTGGGCTATTTTTTGCGCATATTCAGCTTGAAGCTTTTTTGTTAAAGAAGCGCCGATGGCTTCCACCTTCTTCCCACCCATGGAAAAAGGGTGAACAATTAGCGTGGAGAGTTTTTTGGAACTGCTTTTTGGAGGTTGCTTCACAATGACTTTGTATCCCAAGCATTTCTCGACATTTAACGCAATGGCGAGTTTTTCGCTCAATCCCACAGTATTACTGGGTGCTGCCGTAAAATTGACAAACTTGGCCACAATTTGCTTGCTCTCTGATATGACTGTGGAAGCTTTGTATTTCTCCAGTTCCTTCACATCACGTTGAACGCTGGTTTGCGAATACCCAGCCTTACTCAACTTAGAGGTAGGACCAGGAATGATAGACACAGATACGAACTCGCAGTGTCCTATTGCGGCAGTAAATTCCTGAGCATTCCCATAGATTTCGTATCCAGAAGGAATCGAGTTGGGAACGCAGAAAAGGGGATTCGGAGTGGAGATTCCTCTTTTCAAAAGACTAGGAATGTGCAAATGCTCATCCTGGGAAGTCCTTTGCTCAGACTGAGAGCTTGTGGAAGATTTCTTTTCGTGCTTCTTAGGAGCGATACTTACCTCAGCAAATGGGTCTATCAATGCATAGGGTTGGTTCATTCCAATATCTTTAACATGTAAGCTAACCGAAGAAGTTTTTGTGGGGTATACAATCAATCTTTGGTTCACAGCCACGCACCTGGTTTGTTCAATTAACTTTGATTCAATATATGCAGCATGTAACTCCACTAGTTCCCAGTCGGAGACATTCTCAGGCTCCAACAGAATCTGTGACGATTTGGGATTTTGAATCAACACGTTCATCGTGACTAATTGATTTTCATTCAAGTCCAAGGCGCGGGAAGTCACAGGATCTATCCCAACAGTCATTGGAGCGTTTGAGTTCATCCCCGACCATCCAACATAACTTTTTTCTCGTGATTCCAGCATAAGTTCCACGATCACTTCTTGAGGTGAGACACTTGCATTGTACAACAAACTCACTGTATTTGACGGCAAGTCTACTAGATTGTTCCATGACTGCCTTAAAACTACCTTTGCCGACAAGTTCTCCATTCTTGCAATGTGTTAAAGTTTCGGTGGAATTTGCAGTGAATGAGAATTTGGTCTCAAGACTGGTCGTGATTCTCGTTCCATGCGCGTTTTCTGTGCGGGGGACCTCGGCAAAAAAAGTTTTTGAGAAGGTTGAGAATGATACAGCACCACTGGTCGGATAAAATTTAAGATATCAATCTACGTGCTTTTCTTACACTGGAAAAAGCTAGACATGGGAACAAACAATTTGCTCTTGTGAGAGAGAGGGAATATGATGTTCCCGAAATGAGCTTGCTGGCTTGTCTGTCGTCTCCCTTTGCGAACCAGATCCATCGAAAACCCTGATGATCTTGTGTAGTGAATCAATGTCTCACGTTTACAAACAGAGCTCGTTTTGAGTACTATTTTATGTCCTTTACCAGAATCTCTTTAAGTTCCCTTAAAAAGATTTTCATTCAAATTATGTCTCATT
The DNA here is from genome assembly GCA_030583255.1 of Metschnikowia kunwiensis. Lineage (NCBI taxonomy): Eukaryota > Fungi > Ascomycota > Pichiomycetes > Serinales > Metschnikowiaceae > Metschnikowia > Metschnikowia kunwiensis. Next base: position 159,830 of record JAJMHQ010000028.1, read on the forward strand.
ATCCACCCTTTTGTATTTTATTAAACTGATCCAAGGCATCATCATCACCAGATTCCTCTGCGTGCTTTCGACGCGCTTTCTCTTGATTGGCAAGTCGTGCAGACTCCACGGTTTGAAATGATTTTTTTCTTATTGATCGACATTGCTCCCATCCCACCACGCTTCCTAAAAAGAAACCACAAACAGCCCAATTTGCTGAACGCGCCGGGTTCTTGTGTATGAGAAAGGTGACCAACCCGAGTACACCCATGCTCTGAAACCCAGTAAGCATTGATTCTCTAAAGCATGGCATAGCGACATATTTCTCAAGTGTGAAGTCACTAAGCTTTAAGTTTTGAACGGCATCCTTGAGAGTAGGTTGCTTAGCGTGCGTGGGCTCTTTGTCCTCGAACTTAGGAGGGAGGTCATCTAAATACCGGGATTGTCCATTGGCTTCGTTAGCTGTTATTTCTTGCACAGTAGAAACTTTAGAAGGGGGTCCACCGAACCAACCCATTGTGTTGATGAGAGTGCAAAAAGTTGTCGAATTAGATTTTTCGAGACTTTGATCACATGACTGAGAAAGAAGTATCTTGAAAAAAATAGCGCCGCCCGGTTTCGATCCGGGGACATCAGGGTTATGAGCCCTGCGCGCTTCCACTGCGCCACGGCGCTAGCTATTTTGAATCATTGTTGCTCACTCAATAAGTTGGTTAGATCGAAAAAAACGAAACACGGTGGTAATATGCAGTATAAGTTAATCATAATTCGTGTCTCTAAAAATAAAAATCCAGGAAGTGGGGGAGGGGGGGGAGAAGCGAAACAGCTCTAGCAGAGCCCCTGAACCTCAAGGAGATGTTGGCCCCAGCTAATACTTCGTACGAACATTTGAGAAAGTTAAACTGGTTTGTTAAGACCGTCAGGAAGGTATATTCCTCCAGACGGCGTGAGTCTCAGGACGGCGACGCCCTCCAACCTCCTCTTTTTTTTTTTTTGCTTGATACATCTGATTAAAGGGGAGGTTAATGACTAGTGTCATCAACCCCAAAAACTATATACCTATAGAAAAAACCTTGTAATCAGTTCCCAAATACGCACCTAGTGTCGAACTCGGTCCACCCCACGCTGAACTTCAGCAAAGGCAGGCCCTCTTGGCACGCATTTGTTCATCGTCATAAACTAGTCATGTTCTGTCTGGTCACCCCAAAAGATCACCCTGAATATTCTATTTTTTTTCCAAAGACACAAATCGCATTACAGGAAGTCCTATATGTCATTTTTTTTTTTTTTTTTTTTTAAAGACACAAATCGTATTACAGGAAGTTGTGTTACCACAACCAAAAATCTATATATCTACAGACAAAAAACCCGTAACACGTCTGGATAGCGATCTGGGTCACAAGAAAACACGACTTTCCCAAGCCTTGGTTTCTCCCCCCTCTCTACCCGCTGTTCATGCTATGTCAATCTGACAG